>CAKMRK010001291.1:0-165671 GCA_928213465.1 Penicillium sclerotigenum | reverse complement strand
TTGATAACCTCCTCCACTCGGTGAGGCATATTTTAAAAGTTCTGGGCCCCGAGGCATATTAGGGGAGGGTATAGAGAAAAGATAATAATTAGAAAAAGGGGGGGAATAGCATTTATTCCTACTACGTTGTATACTACGCGTAGCGCGCGCGCGCTGCGTGGGGTTATACTAGTAGAAATAGGCAGGCGGTGTGAAGGAGCGGTCAAAAATCGAGGTACCTGGGTGCAAATACTCATGAAATGCCACTGTACTCCGTATTGTCCACGGGTATTATATTGTATTAGTCTTGTTTCACCGAAGCAACAAGTCATTTTGGAATAGTGTGTCATGCAGGGTCCACTTAGTGTTTGCACAACCTTGGACCAATTTGGACGTAATAAGCTCTATGTCTCTGTTTAGACCCACTTGGGCAATTTAGGGCAATGTGATAGGTTGATATGACATTTAATTATAGGAAAAGTGGTCCCAGGGTCGTAACGCAAAAATGAAAATAGGAAAAAAGAAAAAGAAGAGAAACCAAGCATTTCGAGAGAACTGGAGCCTCAGGTTGAGTTTAGTCGTGTGCACAATTTCCTATCGCCTAATTGGCCTTATTTCTGTAATTCCGTGATATCTAAGAATAAACCGTGGACCCTTCTTCCTTTCCCTTTCCGAGGTGTTTTTTCTCCTCTCTCCTCTTTGTTACTTGGTCTCTCGTTTACCATTCGACATTCTTTGATTCCCCAGAATCTTCCTTACCAACCGCGCAATTCAACTGTACAAATGAAATGATTCCAACATGTCTCTCTTTGCCCTCTTCCCACCTTTGTCGCCATTTCTTTTCTCGGCACTCGTCGTGAGTGGCCTCGCCTCGAAGGCTTTGCATATTGCGCTACATTTTCAGTCCTTACCATTCCTTTACTTCGTCCTCTATTCGCCCACCCTTATTCTACGAGATGTGTTGGTTATCATATTCGTGCGAGTGTTGCTACGCTTCCCTACGCCAGAGAGCCGATGGCAATGGCTCTCGACTGGGTTGGGAGGGGCACTGTCGTAAGTTTACCCAAATACCAAATTACGAAGTGGAGGACCAGGCCAAATTTGCGCAACATAGGCTAACATTACTACTAGCCTAATCACATGGGGTGCTTCTTCCATCCAGTTTGGCTTCTTTATGCAGACTGGTGCCGAGGTCGCCTGGGCAGCTGGTGGTAGCTTTTTAAACGATCCAGCGGCCATGAAAATTCTCCTCAGCGGTATCTCGACGGTATCCGCTGCGGCCACCGTGCTCGGACTGATGGCGTGGTTGCTCCATTCGCATTTGTACAACATCACCGGTCTCGGCTTGCAGGCAATCCGAGACCTGTGCGTGGGGGGATACAAGGCCCGTTATACATTGATTTCAGCCCCCAGCAAATCGTGCATGGCCTCGATAGACATCCGGTCGTTCCGTCGCATCATTCCCGCAGTCGCCATCTGCGTGTCGCTCATTTTCTTGGAACTAACTAGGCCCGCTATACCGTATGATCATCTATCCGGAGCTCTGCCACTGACACTGCTCGATGCTTTCCAAAAAAAGACGGTGACAGTGGAGGGATGTCGCGAGCCCGCCATGCCATTCCCTTTATTTGCGGGTGATAATGGGGTCTCCCGTTCTCGGTTCCGGCCGGACTCGACGTTTGTGGAACAATGGTCACGAGCTACGTGGCTCCCTGAAAACCCACCCAAAGGATTCAGTCGCTGGGATCTCAGTCCAAGGGATCGCGCAGTGAAGGACAATCAATATTCTTTTCTTTGTGCCGGTGCTGAGGGCGCATTCTACGATCCGAGAAATGACCCGCTAATGGTCACGAATCTGGGCGGCAAAATTTATGAGCCCCTAGAAAAAGCTTTCAAAGAGCACTCCGTTGAGGTGAACCATGTAGTCCTATTAACGCTGGAAAGTGGCCGCAAGGAACTTTTCCCCACCCAGCAGGGTACCCCCTTGTTCGAGAGTCTTCTCGCGTCTCATAAGAAGCAGAACATCAACGAGGCAATCGATCGTCTGGTCAATATGACCCCGGTCGCTCAACAGCTGACCGGCGAGTACGCAACCGATAGCAAGGGGAACAAGGTCGACTTAAGCCACTCTCCGTGGAAGACCCCGCCGCAAGAAGGTATGGGTGGACTTAATGTCCGTGGTGCAGTAACAGGTAGCTCCTTGACGTTCAAGAGTATTTTGGGAAGTCACTGTGGTGTGAACCCTTTGCCAGTGGATCTCCTAGAAGAGTCTGCTCTCGAAATTTATCAGCCGTGCTTGCCACAGATTTTCGATCTGTTCAATCAAGGCAAGCCGCAATCTGGGAACCCCCCTCAGAACTCTTCTTCTGAGGACAAATCCGCGGCTCTCAGGAACCCCTGGAAGTCAGTGTTTATGCAGTCAATTACCGACGGCTATGACCGTCAGGATGTGCTGAACAAAAACATGGGCTTTAAGCACAAGGTCGTTAAGAGTACTCTGCAAGCCCCCAACGCGAAACACAAAGCTCAAGGCAAAGAGATCAACTACTTTGGATTTGCGGAGACTGAGCTACGAGACTATGTAAGGGATCTCTTCGAGGAGGCTGCAAGCAACAAGACCCGCATGTTCCTTTCACACGTCACCAGCACAACCCACCACCCCTGGAGTACGCCAGACAACTTCGAGAAAGAACCATACCTGAGTGGCCAGGGAAGCATCAACCACGACCTGATGAACAACTACCTGAATGCCGCCCGGTTCGTCGACATCTGGCTCGGCGATATTATGAACATGCTTGACCAGACCGGCATTGCCAATGAGACTCTAGTTGTCATCGTCGGAGACCACGGCCAAGCCTTCGGCGAAGATAACAAGGACATGACTGGCACATATGAGAATGGCCACATCAGCAACTTCCGTGTACCTTTGGTTTTCCACCACCCGCACATGCCTCGAGTAGATGTAACTGCCAATGCAACCTCCCTCTCCATCATCCCCACCATTCTGGATCTTCTTGTCCAGTCCAACTCCTTGGACGAGCGCGACTCTGAAATCGCCTCTTTCCTCCTTCCGGAGTATCAAGGCCAGTCTCTCATACGTCCATTCCTCTCTTCTATGGAGCAACCCCACCACCGTGACCATCACCGCCACCATCCCCCACCAGATGAGGAGCCAGAGTACGAGCGAGAAGACATCCAGCTCGAAGCCCGGTCTCACCCAGAGATCCCAGCCAAGCGAATAGTTTGGAATATGGGACTGATCAACGCTGGTGGCTCGATGCTCTCCGTCATGGCAGCCGATGTTCCCTACCGTCTTATCCTTCCCCTGAAGGATGGGTTCGAGTACACATTCACCCACCTAGGCGAAGACCCTGGTGAAACCCACCTCACCAAGGCATGGACTCTTGAGGCCCTCATCAAGGAGGTAGCGCCTAAATTTGGCCAAGAGTCTGCTGATTGGCTCAAGGATGCTGAGCTTGTTGGCAAGTGGTGGGTGAATGAACAAAAACGCGTTTGGGGTTACCGTGAAGCGTAGTCATATGCTCGCTCCGCGGAATCACGAAAAACAAATCCAATCAAAAATAAGGATAAACCAGACTTCGGGATCTGGTTTACTTCGCATTGCATTTCTTCCCTCTTTTTTCTGGCTTTGTCCCCCTTCCGCATCTCATGATATCTGCTACATTTGCCTAGGAACCGGCGTTCACACGGAGTTATTTTTTATCACGTATTTATGCGCTGATGCTTGAGCATCCTCGTTCTCGTTTCCTTGAAGATATTTTCCCCCCACTGTGGCTGGACAGCCCTTTTTATTTCCTATTTCTCACGTGGATCTGCATGGCATTGGATGGCACTATCTTTTTCTTTTCTGTCCCTGTCCCTCGATGTTACTCAGACCTGGATTTCGGCAACTGTACTTGTATGGAAACTGAAACAACAAAACATTGTACATAGCACCGAATGACCTTCGGTATTTTTGGGTGACATCTTGTTATGCGCAACATTGTGCATTGGGTGGTTGAGGATTGGCTAGGTATTTTACCCTCATATGGATAATCTAATCCCTTCGACTTCATTCAGTCTCCCTGGGACAGTGTTGTAGCGTTGACCTGAGGAGGATAAGACCCGATCGGGTACTTGGTGCAACTGGACCTGATGTTCCGATTTGCTTTCTCTACTTGACTGTGATCATCGCGATCTACCTTGTACGGATGTAGATCCTTATTCTTAACCCAGGCTTAATCTACGTGCACATAGGGTTCGGTAGGACCCGCTTGATCCACCTGCTCAGTTGGGTTTCTCCGGGTACAAGATTCGCATGGCATCAGATGGACGAGACTTGGCGGTACCTACATATCTAGGTATATAGGTATCTGGAACATGGTCCTTAAATGCTAAGGTTAAGCTTTCTTTTCGATAGTGTTTCCAAGGTTCAAATGTTGTTAATATAACTGCGTACATATGTACCACGTATTTTAGTAAACAAATCGTTAAGCTATTTTCTCCTTCCCCTACTAACTTGTGAGCAGCCTTGCTATTTCGTTTTCGACTACAAACATGCATTCATTATAAGATAGGTTCACGGTCATCTTTGAATGATAAAGAGACAGGTTACATAGTCCTGGAGTAACTTATATACCGATGTTAAAAGACGGCTGTATATACATAATAGCAGGAACCAAAAGGCGAAAGAAGAGAGGAAAGAGGAATGCAGTGAGTGCAACACAACGCTACACAGATCACTTTATAATACTACATAGTTCGGCGGAAAATAAATACATAAATTAGTACTTGACCGTGCCAATGCTTAGAGTTAAGATAAAAAGATAGGGTCCGGCGGTAATTGAGAAAACCCCCAACTGACGAACCACCGAGCCACTCGGGGCAGGTCCGAAAAGTGCACGACAGGACAGACTACATATTTCTAGATATATTTCCTTTTCTTTTGCTGCAGTTCCCACCGGGAATTCATAGTGTGGGTTATTCATAGTGTGGGGGTTTCATCCGCAAGACCCCCTAGCTCTGCGTACAAACAAGCGATCAGAGACACGGTCGAACATTGGAAGTATGCAGAGTGCACACCGGGTAGAGCCAAGGCTTAATGGAATTTTGCTATTGAAAACCTTGGAAGAAATACATATCACGAGAGCAAAAGAAAAAAAAGTGGAAACCTCGGAATCTCCCCATTGAGTAAGGAGCTTGGGGATGAAAGGTTCTGATGGTCACAAGGTGTGTTGTCCTTGGCTTATTTATAATGATTATTAGTGCATGGTTATAGTCAGATAAGCTATATGGCCTTAGTCCTAGCTTAGTATCGGCATGAAGTCTGGACTCTGTTGGATTTAAATCCTAATTTTTAGTTCTGTGTGTTCTGTGTAGTTCTGTACTTCCCCATGGAGAATCGAGAATCCGCAGTACCCAGATTTACCCTACGTAGCTGTAACTATTCTTGCACACTAGCACACAACATTGTACTTTTTTCATTGTATCCTAGTATGAGCTGAGACCTTACACTTTCACATCTTGGATTTTAGAAAAAAAATATATTCAGGTCTTAGTACAGGAGTTGACCAATGAATTTCTCTTCGCCCGGCACCTTGGAGCCGGGGCGATCGGACAGGAACAGATATCACAGGCCCTATATACTTGTACGAATTTGGTTGGCAGGGATTCATTGATCTGCAAAGAGCCACCTGACCCCGGATAGTACTTTGAGGCTTGGGAGATTTCTAGAAGACCCGGCTCAAGCCTCGATAGTTTGTGTACGATGTACGTGTAGTTCTCTCAAGGGGGTCGGGAGATCTGGATCTTTATTTTGCAGAGGCCAATAAAGAAAAGGAAAAAAATAATGTTAAGAGTCAAAAGAGTCGAAAATTAGAGTGGCGTTGGGGTTCCCCGGGTTCCCAGTCCCCAGACGGGTTTCCCGAATGAGAAATCCGGCTATCCCTTAGGTTCCGAACGGCCACATCGTTGATGAAACTATCGTGAATTTCGTGTCTGGTGACTTACATTTCTTCTAGATGAATTCCTGAATTCTACGTAATCATCCATCATTACTAAAAAAATAGCGGAGGCAAATTTCAAGGATCCCAACAAGAGAACACAAAAGTGTCAAATTTCTTTACTTGAGAGGTCAATTAATGCAGGATCCAAGTACTATACTACATAGATGATCATTTTATGTGTTCATTCTATCTGTAGGGTTGCATATGCCTCGCCACAGCCGTTTAGCCTGAATTCCAAGTCTGGACTCAATCCACTCTGAAGTACCCTTGGTCCAAGTCTGAATTTCCTTTTTGGGCAGTCCTCTAGTTTCTTCCTGCTCACGAGACACCTCTGGGGCACTTTGGTCTTGGTTCGGCCTGACTTTTCCGGTTAAAAAGAGATGTATTTAAAGAGAGTTCATTCTCTGGTCCATGGTTCCTCAACCAAAACATCTTCATTCTTCTTTATCTATACACGAAACAATCGGTCTAATAATCTTTGACGCCTTTATTGATATAATTTCTATCGTCACTACCCTCGCCTAAAACCTAAAACCCAGTACATCATATCGCAATGTCTGTCTCCATCGAAACTACTACAGTCCCTACTGCTCCTACGACCGCCCAGCCCGTCTTGATGGGTGGGAAGTCTAGAATGCCCGAGTTTAGTCTTACTGGAAAGGTGGTCTTGGTCTCAGGTGCTGCCCGTGGTCTAGGATTGGTCCAAGCACAGGCCCTCCTAGAAGCTGGAGCAAAGGTATACGCAATCGACCGCCTGGAAGAGCCGGTAAGTTTCTATATCCCTTGGATCTGGTTCATACAATCACCACATCCTTCCGCCTCTATATCAGCCCTAGGCTAATAATCATTCGATCACCAGGCCCCCGAGTTCGAGCAAATCCAGCAACGCGCAAAGGAGCTTGGCACCGCGTTGCACTACCGTCGCATTGACGTGCGTGACACAGAACTTCTCAACAGCGTCATCGAGACCATTGCCAATGAAGAGGGCCGTATGGATGGTCTTATTGCGGCAGCGGGTATCCAGCAGGAGACCCCAGCGCTCGAGTACTCAGCCAAGGATAGCAACACCATGTTCGAGGTCAACGTCACGGGAGTGTTTATGACCTCCCAGGCCGTGGCTAAGCAAATGATTCGCTTTGGAAATGGAGGTAGCATCGCTATGATCGCCTCCATGAGCGGTACAATTGCCAATCGCGTACGTACCCACTCCCCTCTTTTCGTCGTACCCTTCACCATTTCCATTCCATTCAGCATTCACGTTGTCGGTATACGCCTAGTGTCTCGCTGCCCAGACTTTCTTTCTTTCTTTTTATAGATGCTTTCCCCGCTTTGATGTCACATCCCGTTCCTCTAGTTGATCTACCTTGATCTAACATATTTTCCCTATAGGGTCTTATTTGCCCCGCATATAACGCTAGCAAGGCCGCTGTCATCCAGCTGGCCCGCAACCTCGCCGCCGAATGGGGCACATACAACATCCGTGTCAACACCATCTCCCCTGGCTACATTGTCACCTCTATGGTTGAGAAGCTGTTCGTCGAGTTCCCCGAGCGTCGTGACCAGTGGCCCAAGGAGAACATGCTTGGCCGTCTTTCCCAACCGGAGGAGTACCGTGGCGCCGCTGTCTTCTTGCTCAGTGATGCTAGCAGTTTCATGACTGGAAGTGACCTGCGTATGGATGGTGGCCATGCCGCATGGTAAATTGCTTATGGCTTTGATTCGATGTTGCCTTTTTCAATCACTGCGCGTGACCATATTCTTTTGGTTTCTCATTGCATGGCAATGGCGTTCTGCGTCGTTTTATTTTGGGTTATTGGGCGGGAATGGCGCAGCATGGGCTTTTATTTTTGGGAATTTAGTTTTGATCGTTGTCCTTGGATAGCGATAATTGGGACTGCTTTTTTTTTGGATCTATGACCACGTTTCAACTGTTTCATCTCTACATATTCTAAAGTTTAGCCGCATGTAAATTCTTGATCCACTTTAACATAGATCGGCATTTGAATCTCATTGTTGTACAATGGCATATATTAACTGTCATGCGTATCCTTGTATATATTTTTTGCTTGAGCATCGCCTCCCACCCAGCATCAAGAACCCAGAGCTCAACATTTCCCCCTCACCGACAAAATAGCCGTGTACATCCATCCAGTCGGAATGTACCACATCGCAAACCGCTGGAGCACCTGACCTCCCAACAGGGCTGATCACCAAATTTCAGGTTCAATCTAAAGATCAAATGTTGAGGATATTCTTGAAAAGGATGTTGTTGCTAAATCTAGTAACCCGCATATCACAAAGCAGTGACAGGTACGTGACCATTGTAATCGTCATCAGATGTCATTCTGAGGTTTTTTAGACGCCAAGAACCACGGAAACCATCCCGGGACTGACACCAAATCTGGGGAAGATGCGGAGAACTGGGACCAATCAGAGTTGGTCGAGCCGGCTATGACAGTTTGTAGTTTGGGGTCACTGAGTATGTTCGCTTACTGGTGGGATGCCTTAATCACCTGTTGGGTACCCCAAAATCAGGACTTATCCTTGTATACTTACATCAGTCACTTGAACTAGCACGTGTTGGTCTTCTCTGTAAGCATGGATAGAATACGGATGAGTTGATGCCCTGGTTTTGTCTAATGACGACAGTACTACAGGGTATATGACCTGATCAATCCACCTAGGTTACTTGGTATTATAGACCTTCCAAGGTTGCTAGTTAACCGCAAGTAATATTAGAGCAGGCTAATCTAAGGGAAATTGTGTTATTCTAAACCAAACTCAAAGGTTCCATAATGGTATCTTAGTATCTTTGTAGGCCATGTCAAAGACATATCAAAAGCACGTATCAAGCTTTTTACACGCCTTGCACTAAGACGCCCGACGAGTGTGAATGTCCTGTTGGCCTTTTTTTCATCTCAAGTTTCCATACATTCCAATCCTGCTGGTTATTTTCAATTGCTTAAAGGAAAGTCGCACGATTGACGGATGTTCGATATATCCTAGCCCACCGTATTTGAGCCAATTGATATTAGGAGAAATCTTCTGTAAACTACAATGCTCGCACCATTGGCACTAGCGCTATTGTTTCTTCTCTGTAGTTATAAAAGGGGCCATCAATAATATTGCTTGGTAAGGTTACAGAGCACGGCAGGTTGCATGGTACGGCATATGCTGCGTCTATCGTAGTCTCTAATTACTGCTTCGGTCTATCTCAAGGTTAACTCACCTGATGTTGAGTCGTATCGCCCCAGCCTAGACTAGTCTTGTCTTATTGTAAAAGTAGTATAAAAATAAAGTATGACTGCTGTTGAAGGCATGGGTTTGTTATGGGCACTCTAAGTGAGGGAAGTTGTAGGCGGATTGTCCCATGTTTATCAGCATCCCGAGTTCAGTCCCAACATGTGAAATTGATCTTGCTTGTTTACTTCTTCTCTCTTTTCTTTCACCTCATTTTCTCTCACTTCCACACGCGCTCTCATCCCACTGTTTTCCCTCCATAGCTTGCATTTATCTCTATTCTAACCAAGATGGCTTCTCAGGCCACAGGCGAAGGCTCGGACTCGCTCGTTATCCATGATATCGAGCCTGTCACCACCCCTATGGAAGGTAACCCAGTTACCACTGGGAAGCCCCAGCAGGGTAACATCCCCGAGTCGTACGACCTTGGTGCAGGTGACGAGAACCCAACCACTGATGAACTCCATGGCCCCAATGCCCTACGTCGTGTCTCAGCTCCGATTCCCTTGATCGTCTACACCGTTGCATTTGTTGAACTGTGCGAGCGTTTCTCCTACTACGGAACCCAGGTCCTCTGTAAGACACCCAAACCCCCCATCCGAGCTAGATAAGATATGATTCTAACATTGCAACCCAGACTCTAACTTCGTTAACCACGCACTCCCCCTTCCTGCCCCGAATGGTCCCCCCGGATCAAACCATGCAACTGGGGCTGGTGGTCCTAGCTCCCAGGGTGTGTCGGGTGCTTTGGGCAAGGGTATCGAGACTGCCAGTGCCATCAACACGTTCAACACTTTCTGGTGCTACTGCCTTCCTCTGGTGAGTGCCTACATCGCTGACGAGTACTGGGGACGATACAAGACCATCTCCTGGTCTATTGGTGCCGCCATTCTCGGTCACATTATTCTAGTTGTCTCTGCTATCCCACCAGTGATTACAAACACCGATGCTTCCTTCGCTGTGTTTATTCTGGGTGTGATAATCATGGGTTTGGGTACTGGTGGCTTCAAGCCCAACATATCCGCCCTGGTGGTCGAGCAGATACCTGTTGTCAATCTCAAGGTGCGTATACTCGAATCTGGTGAGCGTGTTATCGTCGACCCGACTATCACCCAAAGCCGTATATACCACTACTTCTACATGTTCATCAACGTGGGCGCATTAATGGGTCAGATCGGCATGGCCTATGCGGAGAAGTATATCGGTTTCTGGTTGGCATTCCTGCTGCCCACGCTTATGTTCCTGACTACCCCGTTCATCATGTGGTGGGGTCGCAAGCGCTATCGCCAGTCTCCCCCGGCAGGCTCAGTGACTTACAAGGCTGTCAAGACATTCTTGTATTGTATGCGCAACCGCTGGCACTACAACCCTTACATCTTCTGGAAGCGAACTCACGATGGTACTCTCTGGGACACTGCGAAGCCCTCTAACATCGATTCCCGATTCCGGCCCAGCTGGATGACCTTCGACGATGCATGGGTTGACGAAGTTCGGCGTGGATTTGCCGCTTGTGCTGTTTTTTGTTATTTCCCAGTCTACTGGCTAGCCTACAACCAATTGACAAACAATCTCACTGCACAGGCCGGTACGATGACCTTGAAAGGTGTCCCGAACGACGTTGTGAACAATCTTGACCCCTTGGCGCTGATCATCCTTGTCCCGCTCTGTGACATGCTCCTATATCCCGGTTTGCGCAAGATGGGCATCCACTTCACCGCCATCAAGAAAATCACCCTTGGTTTCTGGATCGCGTCGCTCTCCATGGTATGGGCTGCTGTCATCCAGTACTACATTTACAAAACTTCGCCCTGCGGCTACCAAGCTAACAACTGTTACACTACCGATGGCAGCGTCAACCCGTCCCCTATCATCGTCTGGGCTCAAACTGGCTCCTACATCCTGGTTGCTATTTCGGAGATCTTTGCTGTCATCACCTCAATGGAGTATGCCTACTCCAAGGCGCCTCGAAATATGCGTTCCTTCATCCAGGCCATCAATATGTTCACCAATGCCATCTCCGCTGCCATCGCTGAGGCTTTGATAACGCTTTCCAGGGACCCTTTGTTGATCTGGAACTACGCAGTGTTCGCTATCTTAACCTTCGTCGGCGGAACCGTATTCATTATCCAGTTCTGGAGTCTGGATAAGGAGGAGGATGAGTTGAACAACTTGCCCGAGGGTCATGTGCAGGCGAGGGAGGCTAGCGAGACCCCGGAGGGCCAGGTAGAGTTCGAACATGCCGAGATTGGCCCAACTCGTGTCTGAGATTGTGGATGCGAAAGAAACCTTGGCTTGGTCTAGCCTGGTTCGTTTGGGGTGGTTTTTTTTTTCAAGGTGAAATCCAACACTTTGATCAAATTTCAATTGATCCAATTGATAGCTGGTTCTCTTTGCCCTGTTTTAGCTTGATTCTATGGGGATGATGTCTTTTCAAAGTTAAGTCCGATGCTTTTATCGAATCTCAATTCAAATGATAACTGGTTCTCTCTGTCCTCTGATAGTAGGTTATACTCAACTTCCGAAGTTACACCCTAATGCCGATCTCATTTTTGTGATCAACATCCGTACAGCCTTACGCCACAATGTCAATCTACTGTATTTTATACCTGGAAACTCGTAGTACGAATGCGAGGTATTGTGCTGCATAATTTTGATCTACTCCAATCACAACCTCCCTTGGAATCTTTTATACGCAGATCCACCTGGAACCGTCAAGTCATCCCCGTCTTACCCAGTAATTTTAGTCCACTTTTAGGCCCCTAACGGCTGTACTCCAATGATAACCCCTGAAATTCGGATGCCTACATTGCCCCCGGTGATCGTATTCGTATCACATGACAACGAAATCAGCCCTGTGCAGCTCAGCCAGCCCCATTTGGGCAGCCTTACCTTGCCGAGTACCTTGCCCGATGTAGGCCTTCTCCTGTAGTTTTTTTACCTGCGCCTCACATGAAAAATGATTTTTTATCCTATTATTAATATTTCATACAATTAATGTATTGTAAACACGGAGCTATCGGCATCTTTGACATCGCTTCACTCCACTTGGTAGCCATGATTCGCGATCCTTATCCCCATACCAAAAGAACTACTCTGGAACACTTGGGGCTTGGCTAAGCTTCCGGCGGGCCCGGCTCAGAAGTACTTCCCCCTCGTTGCATAAGTATCACCCCCTGGCTCATGGGAATGGAATTCCTTTCTACGTTTCTTGCGAGTTAACAGTTGGTCACAATTGTGATCTAATTGTCATGAAGACTTCTGCGCTGATCTCAATTGCTCTGGGCTTGCCCGGTAGGTTGTTTCCCTTTCTCGTTTTCACAAGATTGCCACTCTTAGCTTAATTAAACCCTTACACGCGCCTACCAAATAATATTTCCACTCTAACCACCATGTTTTTGCAGGTGCAATCGCTATTCCCAGTGGGCTCAATCCCGATGGTACCACATTCGCAGGTGTGCAACGAGCACTTCCCAATGCGCCCGACGGGTACGTGCCAACAGCCGTCAGCTGCCCAGCAAGCCGACCGACAGTTCGCAGCGCAGCGAAGCTGTCCTCGAACGAGACATCATGGCTAGAAGTCCGTCGCAGCAAGACGCTGTCAGCCATGAAGGATTTCTTCGGGCATGTGAAAGTCGGCGATTACGACGTCACTGGCTACCTCGATAAACACTCTGGGAATTCGTCAAATCTACCCAATATCGGCATCGCCGTTTCGGGCGGTGGATGGCGTGCGTTGATGAACGGTGCCGGTGCCATCAAGGCTTTCGACAGCCGGACGTACAATGCGTCGACAACTGGACATTTGGGTGGTCTGCTGCAGTCTGCTACCTATATTGCTGGTCTGAGTGGAGGCAGCTGGTTGCTGGGTTCAATCTATATCAATAACTTTACTACTATCGACAAACTGCAGACGCACACCGATGGTGCCGTCTGGCAGTTCGGTAACTCGATCCTCGAGGGTCCTGATACTGGTGGTGTCCAGCTTTTGGATACTGCCAGTTACTACAAGGACCTCGCTGAAGCTGCCAAGGCAAAGAAGGATGCTGGCTTTGATACTTCTCTCACTGATATATGGTATGTTATCCCTAGTTATCGGTTGCACGTGTCATTTTTTTAACTTGGGTACAGGGGACGCGCACTCTCCTATCAAATGTTCAATGCTAGCAATGGTGGAATCAGCTATACCTGGTCTTCCATTGCCGAAACATCGGAATTCCAGGATGGAAACTACCCCATGCCATTTGTTGTTGCAGATGGTCGTAACCCTGGTGAACTGCTTGTTGGCAGTAACTCGACTATCTATGAGTTCAACCCGTGGGAGTTCGGCACTTTTGACCCTACTATCTACGGTTTCGTTCCGCTCGAGTACCTGGGCTCAAAGTTCGAGGGTGGCTCGCTTCCAAGCAATGAGAGCTGTATCAGGGGTTTCGACAGTGCTGGCTTTGTGATTGGAACCTCATCCACACTCTTCAACCAGTTCCTTCTTCAGATCAATACTACTTCGCTCCCCACCTTAGTAAAGGACGTTTTCACCGACCTCTTGGAAAAGTTCGACAAAGCGCAAGACGACATCGCTTCGTACGATCCCAACCCCTTCTACAAATACAACACGCACTCATCGCCGTATGCCGCGCAAGAAGTGCTGGACGTCGTCGATGGCGGCGAGGATGGACAGAACGTCCCTTTGCATCCTCTTATCCAGCCCGAGCGCCATGTCGATGTCGTCTTTGCCGTTGACTCCTCGGCCGATACTGACTATAACTGGCCAAACGGCACCTCCCTAGTTGCAACCTACGAACGCAGCCTCAACAGCAGCGGTATCGGCAACGGCACCGCCTTCCCGGCGGTTCCAGACCAGAACACCTTCGTCAACCTGGGCCTCAGCACCCGCCCATCTTTCTTTGGCTGTAATAGTTCCAACCAAACCGGCCCCACGCCTCTCGTTGTGTACATCCCCAATGCCCCTTACTCCTACCACTCCAACATCTCAACCTTCCAAATGAGCACTAAGGACACTGAGCGTGACAATATCATTCTCAATGGCTACGAGGTTGCTACTATGGCTAACAGCACTCTCGACGGCAACTGGACAGCTTGTGTTGGCTGTGCTATCCTCAGCCGCTCCTTCGAGCGCACGGGTACCACTCTCCCGGATATCTGCACCCAGTGTTTCGACCGGTATTGCTGGAACGGCACTCTGAACTCCACCACACCGAGCTCCTATAACCCATCCTATTTCCTGACTGAGAGTATGGCCTCAGTGAGTTTGCCCACCATGCTATCCACCGTTGTAGCAGCCGGCCTGGCAATGTTCATCCTGGTATGACCAGACATGATGAATTTTTCTTCCCACTGCCATTTTGCAGCTACTCGCATTTGAAACGCAGGTTTTCACCATTCGGTACACTTTTTTTTCAGGCATAGTCGATCTGCCATCGAGCCATCCTCTTGTAGATATCTTTTTCCTGGTATTTACCTAGATTTCTTCGAATTCCATAGCGTTCAATTCAATAGTAATGCATATATGCCCATGTAAGAAATATATTTGTACCTCAGTACAGCATTATCCCTTCCATCTCTCAATTCAATCGCAAATAAACCGATGGGAATCTATATCCCTTAGATAATGTTGGCATACTCCTCTTCCACTCAAATTTGTGTTGAATTATCAAGGACCGACTTTCGTAACTAGTCAAGACTATTAATTAACGTGACATCCTTCTACCTGCGTATTGTCATATGGTTGTGTCTCTCTATATTTGCTACTATAAAGGTAATCTAGGAGTTTTTCCCTTGAAATTTGTAAAATCGATGTTCTATATATAAGTGGCGGCCGCTAAGGTACAAAACAATTCAAAGTAGTGTAAAGCTAGAAAAAGAACATTTAGAAGGATGAAGACCAATTGAACCTACACTGTACAAGTATTTAGTAGAAATATATATCGATTACATATGAATTATGGTGCACATTTGAACTTCCTGATTAGTTTATAGCATTATTAGAAACACTCTTTTACTAAGCTATTTTATCATAATTTCGATTTGTCCTTAAATGAATCCGATGTATCCTTGTTGACGTGTTCTTGGCTGTGTAGATCAGGTCACGTGCTCCTGTTGCTATGGGAAACGCCACAACAAGCAACATCTGATCAGCCGCCACCTCCACAGTGGGTTATTTGCTTTGCCTTGCTTCCTCTTTCATGCACCTAATTCGACGACGCCCGGTAACCTGCGACCTTGCAAAATCGGGCCGATATCACATTTGACCGCCCAAACCCGCCATGACCGTCGCGTGCCAATACTAACTGCGAGCATCAACGACAACACGATATCAACATGGCGCGCGCTGCAGTAATCCCGCAATCCCCTGCAAAACGGGTGGCACGAACTTCAACCAAGTCGACCGCTGCCGCCGATGCAAAGAAGAAGGCGCCTCGAAGAGCAACACCAGCACCACGGACTGCGACCCCGGCTCTTGATGCTGAGTCTGATGATGAGCTGGGTTTTATCACAAGCAAACCCGCGAAACCCACCGGACGTGCTCCCAGTCGCCCAGCTATTAAACCAAAAGTGACTGCAACTGTGACTTCGCGAGCAAGGAAGGCTTCCTCTGAGTCACTCGCCGACAAATCAAAATCCCAGAATAACGCCGGCGAAAACGAGCTGGGACAACAAACCGAGGCGCCGAAGAAGCGCGTTGGAAGACCGAGGAAAAACCCGTTGCCCACAGAAGCTGCTGCGACGAAGCACGAGGCAGCGCCTAAAACCAGGGGACGACCAAGAGTGGGGACAACAGCCAACGCCCTTGCGACCCGTGAAACCGCGGCCACAACCAGGCGGACACATACGGCAGTTGATACAGCGAATGAGAAGAAATCGAACCATATTAGGATTGCGACCAATTCGACAACTATACGCTCAAATCTTCTACGTGGGCCCGCCAAGAAGAAGACAGTGAAATTCCAGGATGTCTCCGATTCCGAAGCCGAGGAGCCCGAGATTCCTGCTGCTGGCCGTCGACGGGTAACAACCAAGGCCGCGGGAGTTGGTAAGCCTGGTCTCGGAGCAAACCCAGTTCGCAAGCCCACGACAACCGGTACTCGCGGAAGGAAGCCAGCTGCAGCGAAGAAGGATGCGACCAAACCATTATCTCCCAAGAAGGCCAAGCAGGTGGCCAAGTCTCTATCGGCATACGCAAGCTCCGACGAAGAAGATGAATTGAACACCATCAAGGACGACTTGAAGGATCCGATCAGACTTGTCGTTCACTCACCTGTTAAGCATGGTTTGGAGACTACTGGACTGAGCTCCCCTGTACGGAGGATCAACTTCACCCCCAAGAAGGCGTCTAGCTTCGTGGACGAGAATGGCGAACCGAAACTACCAACCCCCAAACACGGATCAGACGGGATCGGTCTTAGCTCCCCGGTCAGGAAAATCAACTTTGCGCCGAACCGCGGCCAGAATGCAGTCGCAGATAACGGTCACCTTGCTCTTCCACCTGGCAATTCAGTTATTTTTAGTGATTCTATGATTATGTCTAGCCCTGCGAGACGACCAGCGCCTTCGTCTCCTTTCCAGTTCTCCTTGAGAGACACCCCGAATCGTGGGGGTTCCCTCTTCGGGGGCAGTGTGAATCCAATTTCCGCACCTGATTTCACACCCGGACGCACTTCTCCATTGAAGATGTCACCTAGGAAAGGTTATTTGGGTGCTTCTTTCTCGCAATCACCATCCAAGGCTTCTACATCAGCGGCCCCTGCTCGAGCTCCCTTGTTTCAAAGCCCCGCAAAAAGAATAGCTTCTCCGTTCAAAAATTCGATATTCTCTGCTCATGGATCTGTGGGCTCCTCTGAACTCATGGAGGATGAGGGAACCCCTTCCAAGACAGTGGACCTCGAACAATCCGCCACCCCCAAATCCTCACCAAGGGAAAGCCACTCCGACCAGGCGGCTTTTGAAAAGGACACTGAAATGGTTGAGGATGTAGCTCGAGACGTCTTTGGCATTGAGCTATTTTCTAATGGAAAGTCATCCTCGACTTCTCCCATCCAAAAGGATATTGCTGTCTCGGAAGTAGCCGGGGACTCGTTCAATGATGGGAACATTGACTCTCACTGCGCAGAGGTGGAGGTTGATGGAGATTCGGATCTGGAAGAAGATGAAAGTGAATATCCACAAGATAAGGCTCAGCCCGAGTACGAAGAGCCTGAAACGATCTGCTTCGATACTCTGGAAGAGGCCAATATGGCAACGGAGGACTTGTATGATGAAGAGCCCCAGGAAGAGTCAGACCGCGGAGCTAGCGAACAAGTCGAAGACCAGACTCAATTTGAGTACGAAGAAGCTGATACGATTTGCTTTGACACAATGGAAAATGCCCAATTGGCAGCGGCTCATGGTCTTCATGAACGGCAGGTCCAGGAAGCCTCAGACCAAGAAGAAGGCGAAGGTCTCCATGACGAGAGTGAATTTGAGTACGAGGAACTTGACACAGTTTGCTTTGACGCCATGGAAGATGCCCAATTGACAGTGGCTCATGATATTTATCACCAACAAGTCCAGGAAGCCTCAGACCTAGAGGAGGGTGAAGATCTTCACGAGGAGAGTGAATTTGAGTGCGAGGAACCTGAAACAATTTGCTTTGACGCTATGGAAGATGCCCAATTGGCAGCAGCTCATGGTCTTCATGAACAGCGACTCCAGGCAGCCTCAGACCTAGAGGAGGGTGAAGATCTCCATGAGGAGAATGAATATGAGTACGAGGAACTTGAAACAGTCTGCTTTGACACTATGGAAGAGACACACCTCGCGGAGAATGACCTGTACGACGAAGAAGGTCACGTGGCAGACTCAGTCATGGAGGACACGAACTATTCCGAAGATGAGCTGGCGGCACTGGAGCGCGAGGTTGAGGAGGAAGAGCCCCGAAATTTCGATACTGGATTCCGATTCCAAGAATCGACTCCGGAAGCCTCTCAACCTACAGAGCTGCAAGAACTAGACATGGAAGAACAGCCAGATGAACTTGCTTCGCCCTCTAGGTCACCATTGAAATTGACCTACGGTGATGAAGCCCAGCCAACGGTTGACTTAGAGTATTCCTCGGAAATTGAACATGAATGGCAAGAAGAGGCCATTCGTCAACCAGAGGAAGAGGAACAAGTGATGAGCGAGGAGAGCGATGTGGAAGACACCGAGTCTATCATGGCCGGGCCTGAATTTGCTACAATATCGCCAAAGCATGCGTCGCCACATGAGAACAGTCATGTTCAGGACATTGCAACTCCGCTCCAAAGGACACAATCGATTGCTTTACCACAGTCAAGTCCCAGAAGCGGTGAATATACTCCCTTGGCCTTGAATCGCCCAGCCAACTCAGAGAATGATCATGACTCCACAGTCGATGCCAAGAATGCCAGTAATGTCATCATTGACACGCCCCTGCATGAAGAAAAGAGTTCGACGCTAAACACCCGGGTTGAGAGCCCTGCTTTAAAGGCACCCAGTCCCTTTAACACACCAAGCGTTGCTGCTCAGCATCAATCCCCTGCTGAGGTTAGCTTGGGTTTTACGCCTTTGGCGCAAAAGTTTGGCCGTTGGGAACAAAATACCCCTTCCCAAGCTAGATCACTCCGACCGCGTCGCCGTGGAGTTTTCTCGCTAGTAGGCCCCTTGGACCGTACTAACACGGAAACTCCGATGAATTCCGAGAGTGTATCGTATCCCAATTTGCCAAAGAGCCCTTTGGCAAATACCCCCTCTTTGTTTGCCGAATTGCCACTTCAGCCTCAAAGCGATGATACTTGCATGAGCCCTGAGCATAAACAGACTCCACGGCCCTCTTCCATCTATGAAGACAATCAACTGATTGACTCGCCGAGAACAAGCACGGTTATCTTCGAGGATCCTGACTCGGAAATCATTGAACTGAAGCATACCTTTGTCGCCGAAGCCGCTCAAGATCAGGGCCAAGAGTCCAATTTACTCGATGACAAAGAGAACTGTGGTCCTCCAATTCTCCCGTCGACCCCAATGAAGGCTCAAGTTCAACCTGACGAGTTACGCACCATTCATACAGTGTCAAAAGTGCCTTTGAAAGCCGAAGGTGAAGTATCACCTCTCAAAATTTCCCGCAAGAGAGGCCTGTCCCTCTCAAGCACATCCCCCACTCGGTCTTCTCCGCGTATTCGCAAGCCTATCTTTATGGCCCTCAATGATAGTGCCCCGGTTTTCTCTCCCTCCCGGAAATCTCCACGGGTGAGCAGCAGCCCGACACCAAAACGCCGTTCTGTCATTGGTAGACGCAGCAGTGTAAAAGCACCAGTGATCGGTACCCCTGTCGCAACCGCCAGCCCCGCCAAGAAGCCGCGTCGTAGCATCGGCACTGAACAGAAGGCTTTGCATGGGGCGGTCGTGCATGTGGATGTTCATACTACCGAAGGTGAGGATGCCTCTGGCATCTTTGTGGAACTTTTGCAGCAAATGGGCGCCCGCTGTGTGAAGTCCTGGTCCTGGAACCCTCGTTCCAGTCTCTCGCCGGTTGAGGATGTAGAGCCCAAGGACTTGAGAGTTGGAATCACCCATGTTGTGTACAAGGATGGTGGCCTGAGGACTCTCGAGAAAGTCAAGAAGGCAGCGGGTCTTGTCAAATGTGTTGGAGTCGGTTGGGTTCTCGAGTAAGTTTATCTTTTGCATGCCTTTCTTTACACGGCTTTTCTGACTGTTTTCTCTAGCTGTGAACGGGAAAACCAATGGCTCGATGAAACCCCGTACGCGGTTGACAGCTCTATCATCCCCCGCGGAGGCGCTAAACGTCGCAAGAGTATGGAGCCTCGTGCACTGAGCAATGTGAATGGAACACTGGTGCGCGTTTCCGACTCTCCCGCGCTATCTGCCGGCGGACGTCGTAGTGGTGTCAACCCCGGTGCTGTTGAGGGTTTCCGCAAGATCACACCTCCGACCCACCACCAGAAGATGCCGTCCACACCCCCACAAAAATATTCTACTGATAGCTACCAATTCCCTGCTACTCCGGGATACAACTTTGCCAACCTCGATGCCATTGGCATGTCGCCCGCTACACCGGGATTCCTTGGAAATCGCTCCAAGCTTCTCCAGCAATCTTGCCCACCAAAGCAGACCAACCGTGGTCTCTTCCCGAGTGCTAAGCCTGCGAGTATTCTGGATGAGGGACAGGACGAGGAATCTAGGAGACAGCGCCGCTTCCGTATGGAGGCTGCTAGGCGCAAGAGTCTTGTTTACAAGCCTGCTGTCGGTAGCCCTCTTGTTCCTTGATTTTGATCATTGCATTGTTCGCGTTTTGTAAATTCATACCCAGTCACTGTAAATACGGGGACTCTCTTTGTTTTGGCGTCTCGTTTTGGCGTTTCTTGAATTTTGCACCACAACGGCGCGCTGGATAGGTTTGTTTGTTTTTGTACAAGGTTATTGGCCGTTACTTTTTGCTTCGAATCTCAGTTAAATCAATTCAGTCGCAGACGATTTAATTTCACACTCATATCCGTGGCCAAATTGCAAAACCTACATGACTTTTGATTTAGAAGTTTGATTATAATACCCGAAATCTTTTCGTTACCCGCCCGGTTTATCAAAGCGATGATATCACTCCTTCGACTCTTCGCGGTAGAATCCAGCAACCAAGAAAGCGAGCTCCAAAGCCTGCTTCTCATTCAAGCGCGGATCACAGAATGTTGTATAACGCTCCCCAAGCCCATCCTCCGTCAGCCCAGCAGCACCACCCACGCACTCGGTGACAGCCTCGCCAGTAAGTTCAAGATGCATACCACCAAGGAATGACCCCGCAGCGCGATGGATTTCCAACGCCTGCTTTAACTCAGACAAGATATCCGTGAAATGGCGGGTCTTCACGCCAAATGGTGTGCTCTGTGTATTGCCATGCATGGGGTCACACTGCCAGACAGGGATATGGCCAGAGGCCTGCACAGCGGCAATATGGCCAGGAAGGAAATCTGCGATTTTAGCCGCGCCGTACCGTGAGATCAGAGTTACCTTCCCAACCTCACGATCCGGGTTAATGACATCCAGCAGCTGCACCAGCTCGTCCGGCGCCATACTAGGCCCGATCTTGATTCCGACGGGGTTCGCAATGCCGCGGAAGAACTCGACATGCGCACCGCCGAGCTGGCGTGTGCGGTCACCGATCCAGAGGAAGTGGCCGGATGTTGCGTAGTATCCCGTTTCGGGAGACGTGGTGCTGCTTCCTGGGGTCACTGGGTGGCGCAAAAGTCGGGTTAGGCTCTGCTCGTATTCCAGGGACAGGCCTTCGTGGCTGGTGAAGATGTCGGCTGTCTCGAAGCCGCGGTCTTTGTCGATTCCGACTGTGTGCATAAAGCGCAGGGCGTCCTTAACCGCGCCTACGGTTTTGGCGTATTGCTCTTTGATCGAGGGCGTGATTACGTGGCCCAGGCCCCAGTCTAGTGGGGAGTGCAAGTCTGCTAGGCCTGAGGAGAGAGAGGCTCGGAGGTAATTTAGAGTTGCTGCGGAGTGGAAGTAGGCTGAGACTAGACGCGATGGGTCTGGTTGGCGGGAGGTAGGGTCTGCTGCGAAGCCATTGATATTGTCACCGCGGAAAGAGGGCATTTCCACTCCATTCACGACCTCTGTTGGACTTGAGCGTGGCCTGGTTTTGTGGTTAGGTTTGTGACTATGAATTAATGAATTAATGAATGAGGGACTTACTTTGCAAACTGGCCTGCAATTCGAGCGATACGGATGACAGGCTTATTGGCACCTATCGGTGGGTTAGTTGTCAGTTTCTTTGCTTTTTGTCTGGGGGTCTGACATACCCCAGATGAGAACCAAACTCATCTGCAACAAGAGCTTCACCTTGGCTTCGATCATTTCTTGGCTGCAGTAGTCAAAAAGCTCTGCACAGTCACCTAGACGAATTGGTTAATCCTTACTTCTCGGAGATATTTTCCTGTGCAACGTACCACCCTGTAGAACGAATGCTTTGCCCAATGCGACATTTCGTAGGTTTTTCTTGAGATTGATGATCTGAAAATCAGGTCAATATGAGATCTATGATCCAGTCTAAAGGAAAGACATACTTCTTGTGTGGTCACAAGTGGAGGAAGCCTTTTTAGTTTCTGCAGCGAGTCTTTCAACCCTTGAAGGTCCTCGTAGATGACATCTTGCTTGATGGGCTTTTGTGTCCAAGCTAGATATAGTTAGTGATACTAGATCCAATACGGGAGAGATTTTCCAGATTTTTGCTCTTACAACTAGGGCTCCATTCGGTCATGGTGGGCAATTGATCCCGAAAGGTGGTGGGGTGATATGTGATAAGTGTCTTCTTCTCTTTGACCAACAGCAACAAACGAATGGAATGAGAAAGCGGTAGGAACAGGGAGTTGAATATTGAATAGTGATAATTTCTTAGAGATTGGAACAAAGGACTAAGCAAAGATATATTAAGAGCATGTAGCAAAAGAAAGCCAACGGTGCGGTGTGTGTACGTGATACGCTTATTCACGGGACTGGGATGACTCACTTTGATGCCCGATCTTCAAGGCACCACATTCGTCTCACATTCGTCTCACATTCCTGTGTGACCAGGTATAGGTTAGGAGGTTGCTACCGAGAGTTCCATGCAACAGGGTTATTTGACTCGAAACAAGGGGAATCCCATTGAGCACGGACCATATCGTCTCACGGAATTCTCACTACGTAGCAACCTGCTGACATCTGACCTCCATTCCTCACGCCATCGTGCGGTATCCCTGACATGTACAATCATGGATGTGGAAGGTGTCATGGCTAAGATGCTGGGTTCGATTCGTCCTTTGGGATCTGCGCGATCTTGAAAGGCTGTGGATCCGAGGAATGGACTCTGATGATGTGATGAGTACCTGTTCTCAAACTTGGCTTGTATGATGCATTGAGTGACGAAGTTTGTGTATTTATAGACAGCAGCAAAACTCACAGCTGACTTCATAATCCTTCCGGGTAGGGCTGGCGATGATGAATGGAGCCGAGAATATCGTCTAAGCGTGTTAAGATGTCATCTCTGAAACTATGGGAGATCTCTTCGTTTGATGAACTTTGAACCTTGCAAATAGTCTGTGCGAACTAGGCGGGCCTTTTTTTGAACACTATACACAATCTGCAGTTGTTTATGGTATCGCATATGGAGCATATAAAACAATCGGTTCGAAAAGAGGCAAAAATAGTTATAGCAGAGCTGTGTTTTGCCATGGCTACTGGGACGAATACAAAACAAGTTGAGTAGGAGTAAGAATATGTAACAAGGCCCAGGGTATAAATCTCCAAGCACTCCATGGTAAAATTTTGGTTATAACATAGAGAGACGTACTTCTTAGGGCCTTGGGTATTCACAAATGCCTTAGTTCAAGCCATAGCGCCTGTAATAGGGAGCAGTGCTCGCTTTCGTCTAGCTCCAGGGTATTTGGTCTGATCTGGCCGACCATAAGGAATGTGCCAACTGTGATTGGCCGAGCTGCGGGGCTACCTGCAGGTTGACCATTTTTAGTTAGCGTAATCGATATTGGATTTGCTTGTTTGGTACTAGCGTGACCCTAACAGAGGTAAAAACGTGGGTCGGGTCCCTTTTAAGCCTTCGAGGAACCTTGGAACGTCCGTGGGCTCGGCCTTGAGAAGAGCCCCAGGGGTGGATGTCTTTGTTGCTTCAGCTTTGAGGGTATTTAAGCCTTCTGCCAACTTTTTTTCCCCCTTCTGTTTAATCTGATTTTATCTCTACTCCTGTATACTCCTTCTTTTGACAATGCAGTACAAGATCCTTGCCACTTTTTTCCTCGCCGCCACGGCCCTGGCCGCCCCTGCGGATTCTATTGCCACATCCTCAAGCACCGAGACTACCAGCAACGATGACAGTGTAGATCTCGGGAATGTACCCAGCTCCATCTTGGCAGTTCTGGCAACAGCCATTCCGGACTCATGGTACACCGACATCATGGACCCAGCCTTCCTCTCCTCTGTCAACAGCGCCGCTGCGGCTGGCACCTATCCAGCTTGGTACAGCTCGTTGCCTAATAGCGTCAAGTCCTGGGCCACTGCCATTGAGAATGAGCTCATCGGTGCCTCGGCAACCGCTGATAGTAGCGCCACGAAGACCGAGGCCGCTGGTAGTAGCGCTGTTGAGACTGGCTCTAGCAGCGTGGCCGTGGTCACGGCCTCCGGCGTCACTGTCAGTCAGGCCTCCTCCAATTCTGCCGCGGCCACTTTGGCCTCCACAACCTCGGGTTCCAGCTCTACATCGTCTTCTCCTTCTTCTTCGCGGTCTACTGGTGGTGCCCCTGCTCCTACCGGAGGCATTGCCATGGGCGTTGCTGGTGCCGCTGGTGTTTTGGCTCTGGCTCTTGCCCTGTAGAGCGTTGCCCAAAGATTCATCTGCTTTCCTGGCGGTTTATAATAGACTTTAACTCCCTGTGCATAAATATGTGTGTATAATAATTACCTTTCCATTATACATGTAGATATGAAGGTACTTAATTTCATTACAGATACAATATGGGATGAATTAGACTCCACATATCCTCGAAGTATTGTGCGAAGTAGACTGGTCATGTTGCTTGTCGATCTTACAAGGTCCAACCAAGCAAATAGGCTCCTCACTTGGGGTTTACACAAATTGCGAGGACACAGTTAGTATGGCCTATATGGTTCTCACTTTCTTGGTTTAATTTAACTGCTATTGAGATTTACCGTTCTAGACTCTAAATGAAGACAATTATCCCTATTTGCCAGATGGGCTTGAAGGTCGGAGGAAGATTTAAGCTGCAGAGGTGCAGGACGAAAAACTCTCTGTCCTTGATTAGTGACTGGGATAGGTGGAGA
The DNA here is from genome assembly GCA_928213465.1 of Penicillium sclerotigenum. NCBI lineage: Eukaryota > Fungi > Ascomycota > Eurotiomycetes > Eurotiales > Aspergillaceae > Penicillium > Penicillium sclerotigenum. The sequence goes on along the minus strand of CAKMRK010001291.1, from coordinate 140,586 downwards.
TGAATATATATGCAGTTGGCTTACCTTTGCCTTCCAGTGCTCTAGGCTCTCAAGGACTCGCTTTGAAAAGGATATCATTACCTGGTACAGTACCTAACAGACTCTCAACTAACCACGGGAAAACATAAGAAACGTGTGATAACTCTCTCTCCGTCTGCATTCTGTGAATAAACTGAGATGTTAGCATGTCTAAAGTCGATAGAGGTGGGTAGTGATGAGCCAAAGAACCAAACCATGCAGCCCAGTAAATCAAACATTGTAACAATTTGTGGTTCATTCCAAAATCATTAGAAAGGTTCGATAAACCAATCGTATCCCTTGTGGGCTATCTATAAGAGTCTAGGTTAGCATGTTCGAAGCCAAAAGCAATAGATAGTAATGCAACCAAACAAACCAAGCCATCAAGCTTGTTGGCCGGGCACCCGATCTTTAATAGACTCTAGCAGCCTAGTAAGGCGATTATAGACTATCCTGTCACTATGCGGGCGATTCATGAGCCTCCATGACAACATATTCAGCTTAAAGTGAAGTTTGAGGCAGTCCCGGATGAAATCATCGGCGAAGTATGTAAGATGCTGCTCTCGCACAGTTTGGCAGCCTGGAACATGCTCAAACATAGCCTGTCCCGCGCTTCGGATATTATCTACCTTGATTGGAAGCCGGCCTAGTTCCTCAATCGTCGTTTGGCGATATTCGGGAGATGGACTTTGCCAGCTTAGTCTGTTGAGTATGTCCAATATGCAGGCTTGGAAGTGTCTCCATGCGTCATGATAGGCTTGTTCCCAGATAGGCACGGCGTCGGAAGGGTTCCCCGTGGCTGGAGGCATTGTGAAGGGCGGTGCTTTGGGGAGACCTGAGCTGTGTGGTATGTGGTTGTTAATAAACCAATGCTCCAAAAGGACCAAATGAGTTGAAAAGAGACAGTAAGGATGTATCCATCAGCCGAATGATGGATGAGATGAGGGATGGACTTGAGAATAACTCGATGCGGTAGTGGTTAGAGTGAAGCCATTTAAGCCTTTTGTAATTGAAACCGACTTGATCGAATATGCATAGTTAACAAAGGAAGGTATGAATGCGTTTGTGGGTATTATTGTTTTGCGGGGGCACTGGAAAAGGACCAGGAACATCACAATGGCTTAATCGTCTGAAATACGACTAATAAGATCTGAAGTCAAAGCAATCCAAGGACGAACAAGATCAAGTGGAAGCGATCTAAGCACATAAAGGCCGTTGTGTAGGTCATTTGTTCTTTTATGTATTCATCCCAACCAGCAAGGTTTGAAGATATGTCAAGGAAAAGAATGTACACTAACAAAGGAAGTCAAGGCCATGGCTTCTGTGACAGACGTCGACTCAGTTTGTTCCTAACCTATAAAACCCACAGGTTGGGATCAAGCTATTCTTCTCAGGATTAACTGGAGCATTACTCTTTGTCCGCGCCTCCATCTCCACTATCTAATTTTTGTCTATAGAAAAACACACTACAAGGTGTAATATAAATCTCTCTTTCCCGTAGAAGGCCATTCCACCAATCTTCATGAAATAAATGAATCTCGGTAAGTGATTACGGCAAGATGGCTAAGATCTAAGATGATGAGAAAACAGAATTTATAAAGAATCAGACACGTGTATATGTAACACTTCGTTCTAACCATCAAAGGTAATGTATACAAGTTTTCTTGAAGCGTAGGATGGAGGTCTGTTAGTCGTTATGACACGCACTAGGTGCCCATTTTGACTGGCGATCTGAGATGGTTAGGCTTACTACAAACTTCCTTTCCTTTTATACTCGGACCAGGCATCCTGGTCAAGGTATAGTCTCCAAGTACCGGAGTCTCCACGACTTAAACGTTGGCTATCTTCTTACCACGAGGTTCTTCCGAGGGTTCAGAAGCAGAGCCTAAAGTGGAGATTGCAAGCTTTGGAGTCAACCTGAAAGGTGTTTTAGCTGTGAATAGTTCCAAAGTATCTAGAAACATAAGATACTAAATCCCTGGCAGATTAAAGCATTAAGAAAGAGAGGTCCAATAAGCTTAGACCGACCTTAGCTGGATCCCGAGGTCGGGAACAAATAATTATATCAGCACCTAACTATCTAACGTATTTCACCCCCAAGCGGCGCACACACCCAAGTGGCGCACCCCATATAACTTATTAATTTAAAATGTAATTATTTCTACCAAAACGCCATTAAATTAAATATACTAAAATCATCTATCTAGCTGGACATGTATTAAATCTATGCCCTATCTCTCTGCACCCACTACACCTTGGTATGGCCCGCATACGTGGTTGTAAAGCCGGCGAAGGGCTTCTTCGTGGAGGGGAGGGAGGTGTATTAATTACTTCCGCCGGCTTAGTAATCAATTAGGAGGCTTCTTGAACCGAGAGGCCTTCTTCTATAGGTATCTACCTTCGAGATCGAGTACGCTTTTACTTCTGCTTCTCGTTGGCGGCACGTAATTCCTTATTTTCTTTAGCGAGTAAGATAGCACCTTACATTTAAAGATAGAAGCCTTTCACCTATTCACGATTTCTAGGTTATAAAATAGGCCTCCGACCGTAGTATTCACTCCTTATAATAACCTTCGTAGTTGTAGTTAAGCCTATTATAAAACCAGTCTTATCAAAGTTATAGATATCATCGGAGTCGATTCTAAATTGAAGGATCATCTTTTAAACTAAATCGAACCACTCTTGAATGATTTTAGGGTCTTCGTATTTCGCACGCTCGTAGTTATACCGTTTTAAGAATCGGGAGGAGAGGAGAGGATATCGTTTAATAAATTTCGTAACCCAATTTTCGCCGACCGAAAGAACTAGGGTAGTTCCACGCTTTTAGAGAAGAAGATCCGCCATTTCTCGTACTATAGAGGGCCGGGGGGCTGCTCCACGTAGATCTATAGAAAGAATCCATTTTTTAAGAGATTCCTCCTTAGTTTATATCAATTTATATAGGTTAACACGAGAAATCGCGAGGTTTGGTATACCACGAAGGCGGCGATAGAAGGTAGATTTAGGTATATTAAAACGGCGTGCCACTTCACGAATTGAAGAGATTTCTTGATTCTTAAAAGCATATATGGCTAGTAAGATCCTACCCTCTTATTCCACTAAATTTTTAGAGGATTGAGAGCGAATTGGTGGCATGGTGGGTGGTTAAAGAAGAAGGGGGTAAATTAATTGACGCGTTTTAGATGAGGTGCGCCACTTGGGGGTGTGCGCCGCTTGGGTTAAACCCGGGGCTAATCAGTGACGTCGTATCGTCAACACACAGCTCAAGTCGAGATCCAACTCAACGTTGAAGGCCCGTTGAACAAAGAAAATATGTCCGATCCAATCTCCTCTGCAACTGCTGACCCAGACACCGTTTTAAAGCCCCTTCCTTCAAACGCCGAAGACCGCAAAGCTGCCGCCGCTCTCTCCTCCCTTAACACAAATGAGATCGCAACGGAGGGTCCCTCCATCGGAGCACCGGTTAATGCGAACCAAGAGGCTCTAGGAAGGGCCATGAGTCGGCTCCAGATAGCTGCTGGCCAAGGCTCGGGCAACAAAAAGTCGGCTGAGGGACTGAAGACTGATGATGTAGTAAAGAAGAAGACGGTTAAGGTTGCTCCAGCCGATGTTACACTGCTGGTATGTTGCCATGTCCATGGCCTCAGTTTTTCATCTGTGTGCAGCTTTATTAATGTGGATCTAGGTTGACCAGCTGGATTTAAATAAGATCAAGGCCACGGAATTGCTCAAGGCTCATGATGGGGATGTTATCAAGGCAATGAAAGCATTCATTGCCCCATCAATTCAGGCGTGATGACTTGGTTATTTGCTACTAGGTTTTCATGATTTAATGACTTCAGTCGGCATGAAGCATATAGGACCAAAGTTTGTTTCGAAATATGAAATCTCGCTCTTAATGCTAGTGGGTTGGTTGCCACGTCCAAGAAGAGCAGACAGTCGTTATTATCAACAAATTAAAGAATATCACTCCTCGTCCTCCTCTATATCATCTTTCTTATGTTCAATTCCATTGCCCTCGTAAATACTCCACAGCATAGCCCAACCAAGCAAAGCCTCAACAGCCAGTGCCCACCAAACAGCTCCAATCATGTTATTCTCGAGGCCCAGCCCCAGCCCCCAGCCACCCAGGAATGGACCTAGGGTCCGACCTGCACTAGAGATACTCTGTGCCACTCCATGGACTGTGCCTAGGATAGATGGATCCGTGACACAGTTGTTCACCAGGATGACAGACGCAGGCAGGATGAATGTCCGTGAGATGACCTGCAAGCTAACGACGAACGTAAAAGAAGACCACACAATCCACGGAATGCGTGGAAGAATTACAAGGAAAGGCATCAGGAAGTATGAAATGGGCGAGAAAGGAAGGAACGTTCGGAATGACGTGAGCGTGCCGAGCTTTGTCTGTATCCGCGGATATAGGAAGATCTGGAGTGGCAGTCCGATGAAACCAATGATAGCAGTAGCAAGTCCAACTCGAGCTGATGGAAGACCTAGTCCACCGCCAAAATGGAGAAGACCTTGTTGGGAGTTCTCTGGGGCCCGGGGTGCTGGCAAAAACACAAATGTCATAGAGTTGAAGGCGGTAGTGTGGATGGAAAGCAGGAATTGAGCCGTCAAAGTCAAGATAACGTTACGTGTCCAGATCTGGCGGAACCCTATTTTCTTATGTGGCCGTGGATGCACGCGAGATCGGGCTGGACTTGATGGCGTAGACCAAGCACCGACGCTGCTGTCCGTGTAAATGGAGTCATCGTCTCTGGAGCGTGTCAGTGGACGATAGTGCCGAGGCCGCCGGGTCCAAGCTCTTGTGAGCCGCTTGCCCAATTTACGACCCCAGTCGCTTCTATAACGTGCAACTTCATGGGTCTAAACAGTTTCGTTGTTAGTGAAGGTATGCGTATGGACAGGGATGACCTCACCTCATCAAGCCCAAGAAATACTGCGAGAAATGATGCAAATATGAAGATTGCGCTCAAAAGATTGGGCAATGCATAGGGCCAACGCTGCATCCACCAGACACCTTCTTTGCCTCCAAAGATAGATCCCGGGCCAAAAAGTTGCGGAAAGTTGTTGACAGGATCGGCCAAAGAGCCTCCCAAGATTGGACCTATGATTACACCGATATTGAAGCACATGGGTAGGAGCAAGAACGCGCGAGATTGATATCTAAATCGTTAGCCTAAGTCAAGTTGGCACAATGTGTGAAGATATCAACTTACTTCTTCTCAGCAATGATCTCTGCAATCAGTGTCCGCATCACTCCTACATTGCTGTTCAATACTCCGCCCAGTGTCCGAAAGACCATAGCCGTCGCAAAAGATCGAGAGAAGCCAAAGCCCACACAAGACAGACAAGTGCCAACCAATCCGATCAACAGCACTCTCTTCCGTCCCATCCATTCAGCATCAGCAAGACGGCCCCACCAGACAGCGGTCATAAATTGCGCGGCTGTAAAGCTACCCTGGAGGATACCCGCCTGCGCGGAGATCTGCGAGTCTGGCAAAGATGGATCAAACGATTTCAGCTGATAGAACATATATGCCTGCAGAGATGTCTGCGTCAACGGCTCTGACAGCCGCGCCAAGGTCAAAATTGCCAACTGGCCCTTCTTCGGTAACGAGCTCCAAGTCACTGGTTTCTCCTCGTCCTCATCGGCTGGCCCGAGCACACCGTCATGATCACCATCGTCTTCGTTGGTGGAGGAAAATCGTCGACGATTGCTTAACAGCGCCGCGGACTCCAATCTCCGCTGGGAGCCGCTGTCGAAAATTGCGGTTTCGTCGCTGTCCATATCGGCGTCACTTTCTGTACTCGACAAGTCTGTATAATGACTGATCAAGGTAGAACGGTCCTGGACGGCAAAATCGACATTTTCTGGGTCGTCGTGGCGGTCTTGGCCGTGGTTCTGAGTTTGCGGAGAAGCCCCCATCAACGGAGATCCCGGCTCGGGAAGCTGTCACGCGAGTGTGGCAGGGGTAGATGCTGATCGGGTTGCAGAACACGGACGTTTTGCGTGATCCTACCCTGGCACTTTATTTCTTCCGTATCGCAGTCTGTAACTCTTGTTACTTAGAGAGAGGAAAATCGGAGTGAAAAAGGAGCTATGACACCATTTCACCCCCACATTTGCGTGGGGTCGATAGAGATGTTACCGAGTTAACCGCGAGGCCGGTATGTCGTGGATACGGATGGACTTTGGATATCCAGAAAAGAATACTAAGAAGGATACTAAAAAAAAAACACCAGAGGCCGTATTCCCGGCTGACTATTCGTGTTCTCTATGATAACTGAACAGTGCCAAATGAATACAGTGAATTGCTGATCGAGGGTTTATGTTTAATTGAAAGGGCTAATGGTTTTGATGATCAGAATCAATTCTCATTCACGAATTATCTAGTAGTAAATGCAATGGACAAAGGGTCCCATGGTTGAGTTTCTCAAGGGACCTACCATACAGATGACACGGAGGGAGCCGGCCCTGCATTTTCTTGTCTCAGTTGCACACTGAGCAAGTAATGCCGTACCAGCTTTATGCTCGACATGGCCCTGCTCCCCGATAGTTGTTTTAAGTACCGGGTATTTGAGGTGGTTAATAACTCTATAGTGGTATCGTAATGCCCTAGGTTTATGGTACCGAGTCATCACTCGGTAGACGGGATACCGTCAGTATATTCCCTTCCCGGAAAACAACTGGGGAGCTCAAGTCTAGATGAGGCAGGAAAGGAGCATCTGGTTTTGTCCGGTGAAGGTACCCCTTCAGACTGTTATCAGATCGCTTCGGATGGGCCTCTCTCGAATTTGCATTCTGCTGAGTTCCTCTACGGACATTTTCTTTTCGATCCTGCCATTCGGCCTGTGGACTTTTCTTACATATCCGCTTGTGCCTGTTCAGATTGTCAAGACAAACATGCCCTCACTGTAAGCACACTTCAGATAAGGCTTGACAAAGCCTGTGGTGCGTACTTCGGGGTACTTGTGCCCTTCGGGGGCGACTAGCAGTTGCTGGGTGCGGAACCGATCTCGGCAGATTCTATATATAGACTTGAAGTCTATGGTCCATTCTGGATGCGAATTCGAATTCCGATGATAGTCGATATAGCACATCTAGCACATGATCAACATGTGGAAATGCTATATTGCGGAATATACAAACCGCTTGCTGTGCCTTGGACATCTTTACCCTGGCATAATGAAGGAGCCCGAAGTTGTCAATATACTGCCGTGTCGAATCTTTCAGCTCTACACTATCCTCACTAGGAGTGATATCACCACGCATAACTCTCGTGACTGCCAGTCAATGGTGTTGTAAAAGGCAGTGTGCTGGGCCGATGCGTACTGTAGGCTCTCAAGGAGCCATTCGATGGACTTAACCCGCGTTGATACTTGTCATGCAGCTTTCCTAAACAACAAATGTCTAGATGGTTGATCATGAATGCTGCGGCTTTAGGGTATGTTTCGTCCCCAACTGAGAACTATGTGAGTGTTATGACCTTTAAAATAGCGACTGAGAGAACATCAACTTACTAGCCTTGAGACCACCTCATCTGAGTGAGTAGGTGATGGTACCAATAGTAGAAGCGAGGCAGTCAGATGCTTTGTGGACAGTGGTGAAGTGGAAGGAATGGAAACTTACAAGGTTGGAAGGTGCCATGGTTGACTGCCTAGGTGCTCAGTAGAAAGATTTAAAAATCAAAGTAGTATAAATGTGCTAAATATGATAAATATGATAAATGTGATAAATATGATAAATATGATCAATGTGATAAATGTGATAAATGTCGTACATCAAGTTGATCCAAGTCCCAGAGCCCTGTGGCCCGTCAAATCAAAGGTGGGGCCGATAAGATCCCCCCGCGCTTTAACGTGAAACATCAAGCATCTCTTCTCTCTTCTTCCTTCTCCCTTTCGACACCCAATTCTATTTTCTCTATTTTCAAAAATGGACAGATCAAACAAACCTTCGGCAATTGGAGTGGGAGCTTCCCTTCCACAGCCCACCATCTCCATCAAGGACAACATCATCGAAGCTTCGTTGCCCACTGGCCAGTCAGTGACGGTGCACCTGTATGGCGCTACTGTGACCTCGTGGAAGACAAGTGGCCAGGAGCAGCTGTTCGTTAGTGAGAAGTCTCATCTAGATGGTTCCAAGCCTATCCGTGGTGGTATTCCGCTGGTGTTCCCGGTATGTGAACTCTACCATTTCTCTGCTTGAGCTACAGCTAACCGACCTGTTTGTTCTCTAGGTCTTTGGTCCCCCACCCCAGAACCACGTTACCTCACCTCTACCACAACATGGCTTTGCTCGCAACTCCAACTGGGAGTTCTTGGGCAAGTCCTCTTCGGAAGCGCCCGGAAGGGATAGCGACCAAACCGATCTCACCGTGAAGTTGGATTTCGGCCTGTCGTACTCGATGCTGACTGATGAGTTCCGCGCCGCATGGCCATATGAGTTCGGTCTGGTGTATAGTGTGACGCTCACAACGGACTCGCTGGAGACGTCGCTGCTAGTTCGCAATGAGGGCAAGCAGAACTTTGAGTTCCAGGTGCTGATGCACACATATTTAGGCATTACGGTATGATAGAACACTCCAAGCTTATTTTCTCCAACCCCTGCTAACTTGGAATCTAACGAATAGGATATCTCCGAAATCCGTGTTAAAGGCCTCGAATCCAAGACTTACATCGATAAGACCCTCCAAGCGACTTCTCACACGGAATCGTCCCCCGCGTTGGCGATCACCCAAGAAACCGATCGCATTTACCAACACCTTGACCCTACCGTTCCAATTGTCGTTGCCTCTGCGAAGGATGACAAGCCTTTGTTCTCGATCACTCGGGAAGGTTTGAATGATGTTGTGGTCTGGAACCCTTGGATTGAGAAGGCCAAGGCCATGGCCGATTTCGGCCCAGATGAGGCTTACAAAAACATGATCTGTGTGGAGGCTGGCTCAGTATCTGGCTGGCAAACGCTTGAAGCTGGAGAGGCCTGGGAAGGTGGACAGAGCATTAAGTCGCGACTATGAAGATGAGAGGATATCATGTCTCCTACGAGTGATCTCTACGCATGATAGTTATGACCTAAAGATGCCTATTCCCTATTCAAATTGAAGTACTGCTAATCGTGCGGCCATATTTGATCTCTAGCCTTGCCTTGTTTGACTTGACGCCTTGATACACAAATCCCTAATATATTCATCCAAAATTAGTTGAAGATATAGATATACCTGCTTTGAAAATGCTATATGTCATCAACCAGCAACAATCGCCACAATTCGCTTCCATTTATATTGTTTCTGGGATCCGTTTTTCGTTTATGAACTATTCCCATCTTCAATGCCAACATGCGATACCCCCACCAGATCAATAAAAGATCGACGACCCTCTTTGCCTTCTTGGAAAACGGCCAACCGCTCAGCAGCCTCAAAGCTATACTGAGGGCCATGATATTGGCGTCTGCCACGGAACACCCACCAGAAGGCAACAAGAACCATCAAGCCGACAACGATCACACTGGTATAGTTCATATTCTGAACTGTCGCCGGCAACAGCAAGGGGAAACAAAAGAAAATCACCGTAACCAAGATATACAGCAAAGAAACAATATTAACTGCCATCCCAAGTTTTTGTCCCATATAAAATGGTCCGGGGACCATGTTTCCACGACCAGACAGAACATGTGGAAGGATGGCTCCAAAGTAGGACAACGAGCTCAGTACAATAAATGATGAGATCAGCGCTTGGAATGCCGTCGTGCTGCCAATATATATACACCCTAGACAAGTGACGAGCGCACTCATCGCAACTGTAGCACGCACGGGGCAGTTTAGAGTCGGGTGCACTTGGGCGAAATAGTTCGAAAAGGGCGTTGCGTTGTCGCGTGCTAGACTCCACCACATTCGACCGCCTGTCACGAATGTCCCGATTAGAGTCGGGAAGGTTGCAAGAAATAGCACCGCAATCAGACCGATCGCGCCTGCATTAGAGCCTGTTGCCTGCCGGTAGATCTCGGCGGTTGGGAAAAAGCCGATGTTGCTTGCAAAGACGGCGTCTAGATCTTGGATAGAATAGAATAGGGCGATTAGGTACACAAATGATGTGATAAAAGCTGTGAGCATCTGCAACATTATGCCCTGCGGGACCTTGATCTCGGGTTTAGGGACTAAAAGATGTGTTAGTTGGAGGTTTGCTTTCCTTTTCTCCTGCTTCCGACGTACCCTCTTCTGACAGATGGCTAATGCAATCTGGGACCCCAACTGCAAATGCGGCATTCAAAAGACCGGTCATAAAACAGACTCCGTCGGACCATCCGCCTGTGTTGTTGTGGTACTCAGTCCACACCTGGGCGTTGCTGGCATGCTTTTTCGGCATCACCGCGAGAACAACCACGGTTGTAAAGAGGCCACACATCGACAGAGTAAGGGCAATGCGGTTGATTAGAGGAATGAACCGATTTCCCAGGCAGACAATGGCACAGCACGTCCAATTGACAATCTGGAATACAATGAATACTTGCCACGAATGCCACTTCACCGTCGGATATTTGAGCAGATACATGGCCACGCCCTCATTCCCTAACATAGAGCTCATCGATGACGCTGACAGCAGCCACGCACAAGCATTCAGATACCCAGTAAAAAACCCCGCCGTGCGGCCTCGATTCCGGCTCAAGACTGATGACCAGTAGTATACTCCACCAGCAGAAGGCATGGAAGAGGCGAGTTCGGCGAGAGAAGCTGAGATGGTGGTGTAAAAGATGCTGACTATAATCAGTCCGTACAGAACAGCCATCGGACCACCATTTTGGAGCGCAGCGACGATTGTACCTCCTGCTGAAGCCCAAGAACTTGGTTTCGTTAGTTTGTCGAAGTTTGATCGGTGCGTTTTTCGATTTACAAGGGTCTTACTTTGCAATGACAATCCCCAAGCTGGTCAAACTCCATAGTCCGAAGTTCCGCGCTAGCTCTTGTTTATGACCAAGTGTAGATTCTAGTCGTACTTCGTCCAATGCGTTATGGCCTTTTGAGGACTTTTTACTGTCTCCGGAGGGTTGCCTTGAGAACGCCGACATTTTGCCTTGTGTCGTGCGATATTAGAGGGAATATTTAACAAAGGGATTGAGACATGGTAGTGACAAGATTAGGAAAGAGAAAAAGGAGGTATATCACCCAGTAGGTCTGACAGAGCATATAAAGGGCGCACAGGTACAATCAGGCGTGTCGCAATAGGATTGTAAGATGTGAGGGCCAATGCTCTCTTGGCTGCCACATGTACGGAGTATATATGTATTGCACAAAGTCTAAGCATTTATGCGAGTATGACTAGTCTACCTATTTCTCCGAAGGTATGCACATGGCTTATTATTTTTCGCCTGGGATGAAATAGATGAAATATGTTGTATGGAGCCAGGGGTGTTATTGGCAATAGTATCACGATTTGTGTTAGAATACATGAGTATATTATTCAGGTGTATAACAAGATTACTATCTAATTGGACCCGTACGAATTGTTTCTCTTCTGACCTTCCCAAATAGAACTGGGTTGATACATCGCTAAGCAAGGGGATTTCGTGGCGAATGCGGCATCTAGGGCGTCGATCCGATGGGTCTAACCACATACAACGTAGTTTGGGGAGAATTTCAGTCAATTAGAGTAACCCTTGGAATATTATGTTGAGATCATGGTTTAAAGATTCCACCAGTTTCAGCTGTTGGCCCACTGGAATATATCATACATTCCACCGTTGTCAGGGACCTGCTGTGTAATCTTCAATTGGTCTGTGCCATGCATACAATCACGATCCCCCTTGATGGCCACATGGCCTCGCATGATCGATCACTTGCATTATAAATATTTGAATACCCCGATATGGCCGACTAATAGGGAAACAATATTGAATATGATCTAACGCCAAGAGATATCGATGTAAACAATAGGAGCGAAGTAGATGGGAACTATCATTCTATCAGCATTCATCTAGGGTCATACCAGCTTCTGAATCATGGAACTTATCCATTTTGAGTAGGTTCTCCAAGGTGCCCTGGCCGATATTTCGACAAGCATCGACGCCACCGACAGTATCTAGATAGCCTTGGGTCATTGTCCCCACCACCAACAGCCCTTTTCAATAGTTTTACGCTGATGATAAATACTGAACTGAACATGAGCAGCTCCAATTTTGTCAACAATATACCCATTCCGGCGTTGCAGCATAAAAGGGCTCGGTGGATTGGTGTAAGCAGTTATAGCTGGTCTTCCAGGAATTGATGCTAGATCCCTCAAATAACTGCCCGGCTCCTGCTTATAGACATTAAAAATAATGAGTTATCAAATTGAGTAACATTCAAACACGCTATCACGGACTGCCAAAAGACTACTCAAAAGGACTATAACAAGGCCGCACAAGACGTCCTCTATTCTTGTGTATGATATCTTGCAATCCCCAATATTTTTGCATTATGAAACTACCGAATCTTCATTCAAGACGGGGATACACCCATTATATGCACCATACTTAACCCTCCGCGGATTTTGGCATTTGTGGATTTTCACATGGCCGGAGTCAGCTGGGCTGATATTACATCGAACAACTCACAAATAGAGTATTTCACACGCCAAAATTGCAAGGCCATTTTTGTATTATGATTATTATTCCTCCTCGCCAAGTGGAACAATCCTGTCTCTACTATGTACATGTGCAGTTATCTGCCTTTCAGTTATCTGCCTTTCTTCCTCCTGGAATATAAATTCTTGATAGATCGTTTATCTAGAAAGATCGTTGGTTTACCCTCTTTATAATGATAAACATAGCGAATGCCAGAAACCGCAACTTAACAAACTCCATAAAAGCTACTCCATTTCGACAGGCTGTGACTGACAGGTGTTTCATGTTCAAAAACAAATAGCCTAACAATCACCAGTACCTACGACACAAGCGTTTGATCCTCGGGTGGTGTCGATTTCAGCTAGCCGATTTAGCCTCATTTTTATGGCTTTATCGGCTATTAACAACAACTAGCTAGGTCGCTATCAAGGAGCTTCCTCACCTGTCAAACGAATAACCCCCTTTGTCACAAAGCACATGAACGCTCACATTATCTAGCGATTGCCGGAACTACCCGAACTGCGGGGTAAATGGACTGATTCGAGTGGAGTTAATGGTATTACTCTAGTGCTTCCTAGGGATACTATGGAACATAGGAGTATTCCTATGAGTAATGTTGAGGTGAAAGCTCCCATATCTCTGTATTACTAGCGGCAGCGGCGGCTTTTCAGTTTCTGAAATGACCAAGCCTACAAGCTTTGCTATTGTGAAAATTATTCGGGGAATATAAGGTTCCCTAGGGATGAACATTTATCTCAGGCATGATCTTCCATCCACGAATGGTCTAGCGTGTGAGATATTATCAAATTAGCAACCCTTTCTTCAGCTCACATATTGCGCATGTTATTTTGATGAAGGATCGCCGTGCTCAGGAGCTATTGAACCTTGTCATGCAGATCAAAGGTCGAAATCCTCCAATGATATTAGCTGTTGGGATTTCCTACGTATCCACTATGACCTGTCAACGAGTCTGTCTTCTAGGCATGAAAATCACAAATCTACCGGCAACGTACATATGGGAAACTTTACAGCCCGAAATAAGAATATCAACTGGCAATCAAGGATGCGATTAATACTGGGTTACACCAATTTCGCTTAACGCATCCTGTTTGAGATATCATGCATAGCTGTATCGCTTTGCACGACATTGGGCATTCGTTGGAAGACTCGATGTCACAAGCCGATTTTATCAGCCTCCTAGTCTGGCCAGCCGAAGAAAAAACTTGTAAGACACGAAGGAGGAATGTGAGGCGTAAAAGCCTATTCTTCCCATGTCTATTCCGTAAGCGGTGCCTACTTTGTACATTCCAAGCCTGATTGTCATCGACCGGATTGGCGCTTCGAAAGAGGGAATCCCTTGCGTTTGCACCCTTCCTCCTTGCTTATCAGCTAATGTTGACATCTCACGGGCCAAGGCGCATGACGCTACAGCCCTGTCTTGGTTGGCAGCTTTAAATTCCATCCCCGGGACCCTGGCCACTTTCACCCGCTAGATGAAATGATCTCTTCTCCCCGGTGCAGTAGCTTGTTCCAAATATATCGTTCATAGATGTCCCCGAGCTGCCGGTAAACAAGTCATGACAATTCAAACCTGTCACCGATGCCTTATCAAAACCATTCGATAAATTGCTGTCTCTCCTACATGGCAGACTCATTCTATAGCGCCCTGGCAATTTGATGTCTGGTTTAGGCCAAAGGTCACTCTATTTGTCAACATGGGGAACGAGTCACCAACTCCAAACCAGCTCTTTACAGAAGCCATAGTGTTCTGGTCTATAGGTCTTGTTATCTATGTCGGGAGAGTGTAGGTTTGAGATGCAAGTCCAGAATCAGAGCAAATGCTAACCGCAGCAAAGTGTGGCTCGTATAATTGCCAATGGATCATACAAACGGTTATTTGGTAAGAGGTTTAAGCACTTTCTTTTTGATTATACTAATCAACTGCCTCTCTAGTGGACGACTACGTGATGACCGCGACCTTCGTAAGTGTTATCATCGGGAAATCTAGTCACCTATTGCGACTGACCCGGCGGCCCGTGAAAAGGCAATCTATACCACACTGCTAGTCCTGATTCAAATCTCGGCTCGCTACGCAACGAATCTCATGGACCCCAAGGAGTACGAAAACGTTCTAGCAGACCCAAAGCAAGTCCGCGATCGGATATATGGAAGTAAAATTGTCATTGGGCTTGAGCAATGCATGTTGGTCTCGACCTGGGGTGTCAAGACATGCATGCTGATGCTCTATTGGCGAATCACGCAGAATTTGAAATCGAACCTCTATATCAAGATCCTTGCCGTTTACATTGCCGTCGGATTTGTCGTTATAATGATCACCTATTATGCAGTTTACTGTCGGCCATTCTCCCAATACTGGGCCATGCCCGTGGATAATATGCAGTGCGCGACATACCAGTACTACTCAATAACCCAAGCCGTCTTCAACATTTCCTCCGATGCCATCATGTTCGCCATCCCGATTCCCCTCCTTATCAAAGCTCAGCTCAAACGGCGCAGAAAGGTCATCCTCATCGGTGTCATGAGTCTGGGCTTGTTCACTATCATTGCAGCTATCCTAAACAAATATTTCAATTTTGCTTCTCCACTCACAACCACGTACCAAATCTGGTACATCCGCGAAGCCAGCACAGCAATCTACGTTGCCAACCTCATGTGCTGGTGGCCACTACTGCGCAAGTTGTTTGGCCTCAAGGCATTCCAGTACAACAGCAACAGAGCACAGCGACCTGGAAACCCCGACAACCGGAACAACGATAGTAGCGGTTACGACTCCAACAACTCACAATCTCGTCTTTCATCCACATTCCCTCGCTCATGGAAGTCGCCTTTTCGCGGAGGAAATAAAAACATACCGCCCGGCAAGCACAGCGGCGCCAAGCGCTCGAGTACTGAGCCCATCAACAGGTCAAATACCGAGTTTATGAACGATATGCATCATGTTGAAGCTGTCCCCCTCGAGAACTGGACCACAAAGCAGGATATTCGAACCGAAACTTCGATAACCCATGTCTCACTCAACTCGCCTGAGAAACAATGTGATGTTCAATTGTACCAAACGCAGCATGCGAGCTCACCTTGTTGATATCATAATGTTTTCTGTTTGGTTGAACTGCTGTTTATTGCTTGTAAATCTTCAGACACACCTCTTTGGTGATTTGTATTTGAATCAAGCTATGATTGCTGCCTTTAGTCCCCACAAAGTAGAAATAGACAGGTTATCCCGGATTTACAGGTCAACTGTGGTTTGCGCTGATCTCTCGATAGGATCGAAGAAGATGAGTCTGGTGAGATTCACTTCCGAAGCAATATTGTTGCAATTAAGCGCTGATAGTCAAGTGGTGCATTGGTGTGCTGTATCATTTCCCACAATATCTCTCTTTTTCTGAGTCTGGCTTCCTTTGGTTGTTCTCCTCTTCCAATCTAATCCAAATCTGAATAATTACTTCTATTGTACTAGCTGGTATAGCCGCTATGAGTGGTAGTACCTAGGGTGGTAATACTCGAGGTCGGGTAAGGTAGCCGAAACTTCTAGGTAGATAGAACCTAGATAGGACGACCTAGGTTAGGTTAGACTAGAGTGATCGAATAAGATATGCTAAATACTTAATGCTACCCAGTTTAACTTTAGCCTCTTTATAGTGAAGAATGAAAAAGAGCCTTCACTATTTAGACTCTCTTGGCCTAGGCTAGGATTGATAGCGATAATAAAAAACCCGATAAAACGAAGAGAGGAAATTCACGCAATTAAAGCACCGGTGGTCGAGTGGTACGATTTTGCTTTCCCATGCTCCTTAACAGGATTAGTCTGGATCAAGCAACAGCCCGGGTTCGAACCCCGGTCGGTGCATTTGTTCTTTTATTGTAGTAATTTTTATTTTTTGCTGCCTACGTTGTAGATCTTTTGACATGTCTTTTTAGGCCATTTTTCAGCTGAACTTTTTTTTTGCCTTTTTCGATGTATACAAAAAAATAAACCGGGCAGAGGAATCTTTTATGTACTCGCCAAACACTAAATAACCCCTTCAGATGAGCGCTCACTTCTCTTTGCAAAAAATAGGTGAGCTTCAAGCTTGGTGTGTCAACCGACTTGTGCAGATAGGTGAAATAGTAAAGACCATTCACAACCAGCTCATCTTCACCTTAAATTAACAAGAGTATACACGGTCTATAGCTTCGGTACCGCCGTCGAATGTTCCGTATCTATCCTATTAGAACTCTTCCGCTCCGAAATGGACGCTGGCACGCCAGATTCAAAGTCAAACGGCCCAACATCTGGTACAAAGTCCTGTTCTTTGGGCTGATTGACGATTGTCAGTTCGGTGCCCTCGGCCCTCCGGTGTGGTGGAATAAAAATATCGTAGTATCGTGGAAACACCACACCAAGCAGAACCAAAAGCAAACAAAAGTGCGCCAAAATAAACCCGGCGATCATCATTGGGTCGTACCGCAGGCTATAGAATTCAGGGTACGAAAAGCTGAACACAATAGCTAGAATAGGCGCGCTGGCATACCGGAGTAGAATGGGCCAGAACCGAGGGATGTTCCAGTTTCCATTACCGCCAACGACGCCATTCAGGTCACGCCGTAATTGATTACCCTGCGCATGTTAGTCTCTTTTAGTGCAAGATGTGTTGGCAGCGGGGACATACAGAGTAGAATGCTAGATACCAGAATCGACTGAGAAGAGGGTTCCTACCCAAGAAGCTGGCAGCTTTGATACCCGGGGTCGTGGCAATGAGGACGGAAAGAATAGAACAGACGATATACAACCCAAACCCAGCGCCGGCACCAGCTGATGGGTTCGAAATACCGTGTGCAACAGCAACTCCGACCATCTGGCCACCAAAGTATCCGAAATTATACATAACAAAAGCAGGTAGCCCTGTCTGGCTCACCACGTCGTGCCAGCGATAAACCGTGGTTGCGCCGACAAGCTCCGACCACACAACAAATATCAAGGCCACATTGTTGATCCATCGGTCGATTCCATCCAGCAGGTAGAATCCGAATTGGGTGCAGTACGGTAAACACATAAGGAATGATATTAATGTGAGGCCAGTCACAATCATCGGTCGTGACATTCTCACGCCCGAATCCACGGCTAAAGTAGCCACCGCGTCAAGCATCACAAAGGCCGAACTGAAACCGAGAACCACCAAAGTAAAGAATAAAAGGATAGCCCACCAATTTGCACCAGGCATGTGAAGTACAGCCTCGGGGAGCGTCAAGAAACCGACCACGAATGCACCCAATCTTTCGCCGTCTTGTGGCCAACGTCGGAGGTAGCCTACCACACCAAACACGGCAAAGGCAGCAACATTTTCAAACAGAACGTTGCTTCCGCATATTAGAATTGCGTCCATGACAGCATTGGAGTGTTTGGAGTTATAGGAAGCGTAGGAAGTGAAATAACCGAAACCAATGCCGGTAGAAAAAAAGACCTGCCCGACAGCGGTTTGCCAGACAGTTCCAGAGGCAAGTTGGTTGCTTCTCCATGTTGCCCATAAGAGTCGGATACCCTCACCCGCATTTTCTAGTGAACAAGAGCGACCGACGATAATAATGGTGGTGACAATTGGCAGACCCATCGTCCAGTAAACGACGCGACCTGTCAGGCCCACTCCACGGAAGATAGAGATCCATATGAGGAACCAGATAAAAGCACTCCAGCCGACCGTCTCGCCAATTAGCGCAACACCGGGGTACACCGTATAGTAGGCAACGGCACCATTGCCCGTAGTGAGATTTCCCACGACCGGATCGATATTAGCGATGACATCGCCCATGTAGAATTCCTCGATCCTGCCCTCCCATGGCAGTGGGCTTTTGAAGGAGTTGCGGAAATAGTTCATGATCCACGCCAAGTTGACCGTAAAGTATTGCACGACGACAAAACTGATCAAGATCGGGCCCATGCCAACGCCTTTCAGTCGATGGTTGATATTGTTGAACGCAATCACTGTCCCGCCACGATAGGCTTGTCCAATCGCAATCTCGAGAGTAAGGGCCGGAATAGCGATGGCGAACACGGCCAATAAGTACGGGATAAACCACTGTAGTCCGTAGTTATTGTAGACCACCGAGGGGTATCGCAGCAGGTTTCCCTGACCGGCGCAGCCTCCCATGGCGGCCAGCAGGAAAGCGGCTCGCGAGGGCCATTGATCACGTCCGTCTTCCGATTTTTTTGGAGGAGGAGCGACCCAGGCGGCGATCTTCTTCAGATACTGAGCGCCTACCATGATGATACCGATCAAATGAGTGAAATTTCGAGCTGTTGAGGCCTTTGTAACTTCATGCGAGAACGACTCGATTTTGCAAGAGACAACGAGATCAGAGAAAGGCTAATAGTAGCAAAGTCATCCAGAAATCTCCGTAGCAGACCAGAGACGCTTCCATATGACTCCCGGCTCATGCCAAGGGCTTGCCAACCATCCCATGCTGTTACTACTGTGGTGTCGGACTGATGCCAAGAGGCTCGAGGAGGCATTCTCAGCCTAGGTCCCTAGATTCGCGGGTGGTCCGATTGGGGAGCCACGCCAAGAGTCTTGGAAGCATCCCGATACGGTGATGGTGTGTGGGATGTCGCGGTATTGTTGGCGGGATTAATATTACGGGCAGATATTAGCCAGCTTGGCTAGGTCAGATGTTGCATGTAGGCATCTCATCACGAAGAGCGGATGCAGAGTTCGGAATATGGTCGAATAAGCTGAGATATCTAGGAAACTGTCGAAATCCCGGCAGTAGCCAAGGGCGCGGTTCTTGGCATGGAGTTGCGCAATTGCATGGCGCTGATTGCGACATATCATGGTTCGAGCTTATAGTTATGTTTGTTTAGCGACGGTACAACTGGAGGCATTTTCTGCTCTTTCATTGTACATATCAAAGCTCCGGTCTAGACATCGCCAGTCAACCTCGACCCACAAGGTGAAGCTAACCAAGGAAACATCACAGGTTCTTATTTTACTGTACACTTTTCTCATTTATCTATTCATTACCTACCCTTGCTGCGTATAGGAGGACCTACTACCCTGTAGACTAACTCCCTCAGTCTGTTTCCGTCAACTGCCATCCAAGCGCCTGCATATCCTGCTCAGCTTGACCAGTGGCATAACGCCCTTATTGATAGAATAATTCAGCGCAACAGCAGGAAAAGGCACACATCGCTCCTCGGCAGTACTCTTCAGGACATTGATAGTAGGTTCCAGTATATGCAGGAGATAACTGCTAGAGCGCCTCCTGCGCTAGGGCTCATTGAAGCGCGAATATTTACTAGAAAGACGGCCCTCGACCAGCGAGGCGGAACCCTGGAAGCAGATACTCCCCTTTTTGCATTCTCGAATCATACCTCTGACTTCAGGTAAGCGGTGGACGACTTGAGTACTTGAGATCGCAACTTCCTAGATTGAAGCTGGTTTGATATGCTCTTTTAGGAAGAAGTGGCGGCCTGCGTCATTATGACACTGAAGGAAACTCTACCTGAGCACTGTCGGGTCAAATTCCTGGCCAATGTGGAATCCCATGGAGGCGACACAATATGGCCGACAGGAAACGTATGGAAGTAAGTAAGTGATAGAACTAGACGCCCATAGCAACCTCGTTCTTCTATGTCGGGTCTTTTACTTCCTGAAGATCATAATGTTCAATGTTTGGATCCTATTTTACCTGCAGAAAATCCCGAGCGCGGATAACGTAACGTACAAGAAAACAATATTTGGGACCAAGTGTTCCAAGTAATAAAATAGGCGCTGTGCTTCAAGTTATGAAGACATATAAGATGCAGGTGGGGAATAATGATGAGACGGGGTCCAATATAAAGAAAAATCATATCCAACAGGTTTCGCTGTAAACGCCATTCGCTATGCCGAAGTATTGTGTCGCGTTGATGCATTTTGTGCTTCGCAACGGATTTTGAAGAGAAGATCATCGACCTCGCGGAAAGCGCTGGGGGACAAAGTCGTCGTTTTGATTTCACCCAAGAGGTTCTGCAGGGATTGGGTGACGTCCTGTTCGTTGAGGTTGGATTTGGGTTCGGGGGGTGTTTCTTGGGTTTGGGTACCCGTAGTGGTAACACTTGTGGTTTGCTCGGCCATTCCACCAGATTGCCGTCCTGCATCCATATCGATGTCCATCTCGATGTCTGGTTTTACCGCGGGCTCAATGACCTGCTCCATTTCAGAGACTTGAGTGGCAGTTGCCTCTTCGGTAGAAACAACAGAGGTGTTCTGCTCCGCTTGGTCTTCTGGAATGAGGCTTTCGGGGACCATGTCCCGGTCGACATGATGTGGCAACTGGTCAGTATCACCACGTCCCTCGGATGGAATGCTTGAAGATTGAGGTTGGGACGCCTCAAATGCATGTTGCTGAGACCGCGTTTTGCGGGAGCGGGTATCTCGAGGGAGACTCTGGGGAGTGCTATCGATGGCGGTAGAAACAGATTGGTCCTCAAGACGAATGGATTTGCGAGACCTTTTGGATGGCCGCGGGGTCTCGGCGTCTTGTGTTAATTCATGAGCAACGGAGTCCTGAGTTGGAGGGACTGAGTCCGCAGCGGCATTATCATCATCCTTTCGTTGTGAACTGCGGGTGGATCGGCGAGTCGCAGTTGGCGACAATGATTTAGTTACAGAGACCCGCCGGGAATTGGCATTGTGCGAGCGTGAAGCATCAGGCTGTAATGAATCGATGTTGACCACCTCTTTAACCGTAGATAGTCGCGTCGACCGGCGCCTATCAGTTCTTACAGATGAAGGAGATTCATCTGGATCTCGCTTTCTTTTCTTTGCGGATGGCTCATCGGGAAGTTTTCTTCGCTCCGGATGATCGCTATCGTTCATATCCACTGCTAGTTCCAAGTCCTGTCCAAGCTGAGATGCGATTTGGGTCTCTGTCTCCTCACTAGAATCCATGAAACTATCTGGAAGGATATCGGGAGGCATATGCGTGGCTTGCTGGGGTTGGTCATCTGCGGGAGCAGACGGATTTTGCTTCCGTTTCTTCTTGGAGCTCGAGCTCGATTTACTCCTGCGACTATGTTGTTGCACAGGGGTCTTATCGGAGTCAAGCAATGGCACAGAAGAAGGTTCTGCTGTATCTGAGTCTTTACCTAGCGCAGATCGAAGCCGTCGACTGAGGGTTGCTCCGTTTGCTCGAGGTGTAGCGTCGGCATTTTCGTCGTCATAGTCATGGGTGTCACCCATAGGCGTGTTTATGTTCTCCGTCGCAAGACGGGAAGTAGCCGGGCTATTGACTGTTGATTGTTTGCCAGATGTAGCGACAAGGGCCTTTCTTGCTTTTGCAGCCCTTCGCCGGGCGCTTTTCGAGCGACCCTTCCGAGGGCTTGGGCTCCGAGATTGCATTTCGGGAGGAGAGGATGGAGGGTCTCCACCCAAATCCGCAGACAGGCCGTTTGATATGCGTGCGTCGGAGTTCACGGCAGGTGTTGGGTCTCTGGTCCCAGGCGTAGGGGACGAGCCGATGAATCCCTCGTCATTCTCAGTAGGGGCGAGAGTGGGTGTTAGAGGAAGTTCGGTTAGTGATTCTCCATGTAGTCTGCGCAGATATGGAGGAGTATTGAAGCCTAATTTCTGTGGAGTAGTAGCTGGTGACGAGGATTGAATTGAGTCAAACATCGAAAACACTTCACCATGACTCTTACGCTTGTGAGACACTGAAATGCCATTCACAATTTGTGTATCCGGGGGCTGATGAAGGTTCCTCGGCAACTGGGGCTCGTGGAACTGGTCAGTTGGTTTTTGAATCAGGGAGGAGTCTTCGGTCCGTATGACGGGGGACGAAAGCTGAGTGTCCTGAGATGGCTGATGCGATGGCTGATCCATTTTGTCTTGCGGAGGAGGCAGGGGCAACATCTCGTTATCTTGATTGCCGTCTTGTGGAGGCAAAGTTGCAGTCTGGACCCTGGACTCGGCGGTTTGTACAGCTTGCAAAATGCTGGCTGGGGCGACAAAAGACTGTGAACCAAAGGTCAATGCCCAAAGTTCCACATATCTCTTGGCTGTTGAGATGTGCGAAGACCCTAAACCGGCGCAAAGAATAGGCTCAAAGTTATTCAAACTATGTAGATCATGAGAAACTGATGTTTGCAGAATATTGATGGTAGCTGACGAGAGCGCACGGCAGGCTGTCAGAATTCTGCTGTCAACGCCACAGTCAACATGGATTTTGTGAGATTCGTCTTTCAACCAAAGACCAAGTGATGACTGGAGACATTGAAGAATTTGGCTTTGGAACTGCGGGACACCAGTCCCAAGAAAAGAAGTCAACGCCTCTACGAAGTCTGCAAGACCGTGGGATTGTGATGCGTTGAAATTGTCGTATGCACCATGTAATGTTTGAGCAATTGACGCGAGGAGTTTATGAGGGAAAATGGTATGACCAGCGGCTTGGATGCCGCTGCGGTCAATCCCTAGGCCGGTTCCTTGCATGAAAGGGATAGACAAGGAATGACCGAGCAGTGAGGTTGAGGGAAGGTAGGTATCTCCAGGAGAAAGATACATGAGGCGCTCAGCCATGGGTTCCACTATCATGGTGGCAACCGCTTGGTTCCCTTTCTCTGTTCGAACCACGCGAACAAAAGCTTCAAGCAAATGAGACCACTCTTGAAAGGCCGATGGAAACGAAAGTCCAAAGGAGAGAATCTTGATAACATTATCGTAGTCATGGGATACAGAGCCATCACGCCCACGAGCGGATTCCATAGGGAACGATTGCAAAGCATCTGCGGCTGCATGTGCAGTGGCCTTCCAAACCACCTCCGAAAGCTGGGCCGCACGAGGAATAGCACTGGTTTTCGTAGTGCTCAATTCTGCGCACTGTTGGAGAAGTTCGAGGCGAGATCCTCGGGAGAATCTCCCGTTGCATGCTGCTTCAATGTTACCTGAGACAAGGTGCGCGTAAGATTTGCTCGGCGCTATTGTCACTGTAGTGATGCTGATTATTCGAAGGAGATGAAGAATGGCGCTTTCTTGGGTCGTATTTGGAGGTGAATGTGCGGAAATGCTATCGGTTTCATTCGCGTTTCTCAAGAGAAGCTTTTCGGTAAACGGAATGCTCCCGACAGAAACAATCATTGTTGTAGACAGGAATCTGAATCTTTCGAAGAAAATATCTGCGGTGCCGGCATTCAATGAGGGCGGCCCTGCAATCCAAAGGCGGTGCAGTAGATTCCAAATGCTAGCAACAGCTTGCATCGATTCCCCGGAAGGGGTAATCTCTTTGCTAGATGCAAGCGATAGAGCACTAGACAGACTGTTCCAGGCCAATGCCACGTGAGATTGGCCAACTGCGTCATCGATCCAAAGTGAGGCTTTGAATATATACTCAAAAACCTTCAGAATTGAGGTAATTCTTGATCGAACCCATCTGCTGTCAGCTGCAGGAAGTTCCTCTGCTTCCATTTTGGTACTGTCATTGATTCGATTCTCTGTCCATATCTTAGCCTGCGTACTCCACAACAGGTTTGTTAATATGCGTGAAAGACAGTCGCTGAGAGCCGGGATTGATGAGAAAATCCCTGAGGCTGGCGTTACCACGTATTCCTCCCATATAATATCCAAGTGTTGATAAGAAGCTGAAGGGCGGAAGGAGTAGTATAGCAGATTGTAGTAGCTGGTTAGAGCAGCTTGTGTGGGCGGTGATCTTGATTTATCAGTCTTCTTGCGTTCGAATTGAGAAAGTACCGGTCTGCCCAGCATTTTTAGGATCCATCGAGGCGTCGATTCGTTGGGGCTGACAGCAAAGACGAATCTATTCCAATCAACGATAGCCTGCGATTTGATCACCGGTTCGCTGCAATTGAAGCATTTCTGGACCACGAGAACCCATTCCTTAAAATGATCCCATTGCTCTAGATTCCATCTTTTGTTCCGGAGAAGAAGGAGGATGATGCTCCAAATTTGAGGAACATGCTCACCGCTATCCACCGTCGCCATCATTCGAGTCATGCGCTCACGAACCTCTGATACAAGCTTTCGGTCGTGCTCTAATGGCCGGTCGAAGAGATCCCGGACGTTTTTTGACAGTGTAGGGTTGGGACCGGCCTCTGTGGCCACCTGGAAGCCAAGTGCGATCGCTTTTGACCTGGTATCCTTCAAATGATGAAGCAGGCCGAATATAAGGTGTTCCATCCATACGCTTGCTTGAGAGATGAAAGCAGTCTTGGCTTGGCTCAGCAGCCGCTGGTAGATGTTCAGTCGATGGGAAACAATTGCGTTGCCACTGATACTCTTGGTCACTTCTTGTAGTACCGTCAGAAGACGGGCCACACGAGCACCGGTCATAATCTTGGGGCCAAAGGTTTGAGTAGATAATATTGACATGTAGTGCGTTAAAACAGACTTTGGGGCCTTGGCCTCATGGAGACAAGTGATGGAGTGGTCGACCAGAAAGATCTTGAATTCCTCCGAAAGCTGTGTTGAAATTTCCGGATGCCAAACAAATGCAGCTGACAATTTCAGAGCTTGGTTGGCAAGGTTTGTGTCGAGAGGGGAGACGTTCGCAAGGTCCCGATTCACATCTCGTTGAATAAACTCGGTGATGAGATTCAATTTTTCGGCAATCTTCTGACCCGCCGGAAGCCCCTCGTACGTGCGTAGCGCGCCATAGAATTGCATGTAAGCATCGAGTCGGGAGCTCATCGACTCGCCTGCCAGTTGTTGAATGACCGATTCCAGTAGCATGGCAAGCGATTCGATGGTGAATGTATCGATATTGGGTGACCAAATGGCAATCGGTGACTGAGTTGCTTTCAGAATCGACTTCGTAGGCTTGGAGTTCGGGGATGGAGGGATAGTCTTGAAGTCGGGGGTCGATTTCATTGCACTAGCAAAGGTTGGTGGTTTGATGTACTTGGGCCATGGCAAGAAATTTACTTTCTTCGAACTGCGACCAGATGGGCCAGCTTCCGCTGATCCTAGCGCAGAAAAGGATGACTCCTTGGGTGTTTGAACGGCTACTGGTGACTCGGTGTTTTCAATCACAATGCGCGAAGCTGTCCTTGGGGGTGTAGGCGGACGAGCAGAGAGGATCTCCACCATGATTTGGATCAGACAAGAAGTGTGAAAAAGGAAAAGGAGCAATAGTCAAGGATCATTGCTCAATGAGATGCTGTTCAGGCCCTGTCCATAATCTGTTTTAGACTGAAGCTGAAGAATCAAAAAGCCACATAAAGCTGAGAAAACTAAGTTCAAGTTCCGACGCGCCGCGATGCGCGTAAAGTGTCACCGCCTGAGGCGACGAGGCACCAACACGCGGACTTTTCATGCGATTGACTATAGCTTCAATAATCATTCGAGAGTATTTCAGTGTGTATATATGTAGCAATCAATAATCAACAATCATGAGGATTTGGTGTTTGGCATTGAACGTCAAGCATTTCAATCTATTCATGTCGTATCCTTCAAACAAACAGTGGAGTTCGTAAAGGTTCATGTTATACAGAAGATCTAGACTGGAATATGCCAGATAGGGCTTTTCCCATAATCATGTACTAATAATTGTTATATAGATTTCTGGAGAAGAGATTCTTAGTAGAGAATCTTAAGTGGGGGTCGCCAAATAATTTATGACGATTTGCGTGTGACTTCCCCGCGTGGCTCCCTCTCCTTTTTTTTTGTTCTCTTGGCCATAGCTAGCAGCTCATGCTAGTCTGATCTTACTCTTATACTGTTTAGGAGAATCTACTTCAACACGGCATATCAGTGAAAGTGACCTCAGTCCTACATCAACCCTTACTCGGAACACTTGAGTCAGTCCGAGCTCAGATCAGTATGGCATTTCTTCAGATGCAAGGAACAGGTACGTTGTGGAGATTGAAAGCTCCACTCCGGTAATCACGTCGGCTTACTCGATATTGCACATACAGCGAAGCTACAACAAGTGACACAGCTTCTAAAGTCTCTTGAGAAAGACCTACAAGAGGATAACCTTTCAACAGCAGGTAAGTTGGATGCAATAGCCAATATACTACTATGTATGTGCCTAATGCTGATTCTACCCACTACTAGACCGAGTCCAAACCCTCCTTCAGCTCCGACAACACGGCACAAACCCTACCAACGCAGAACCGATCTATTCACAGAATGTATGAGCACAACAGATGAAGTTGCCCATAGAGAATCAGAACTACAACTGATTCTGATCATTAACAGGGCATTAATACCTTGGTGCGGTATGGAGTTGAGGGGGAGACCCCTGATGTACGTCGAGCGGCATTGCGATGTGTTGCAAATGCGCTATTACTTGACCCCAAAATGCGCCAGGCTTTTGTGGACACAGGATACAGTGGAAAGCTAGCAGAAAAGCTTAAGGTAAGCCCGCAGCAGATAAATGCTGGTACTAAAGCTGATACTGATATTTGATAGACCGAAGACTCGGAAGATGAGATGGTCACAAGTCGGATATTGTTCTACGCAACTTATAACACCACACTGGACTTTAAGGATTTGATCAAGAGCCACTCATTGGGGGAGAATGTCAACTATGTGAGCGGATTGTCGAACACGAAACTTAAGGTGCTGTGCTGACCAGTATAGCAATTGAGCCGTCATGGGAAGCAGTTCCCTAAGTCAGGAAGAAAACCACTGTCACAAATGGACGAACTGGCATTATCAGACACACTCAAGTTGATATACAACATCTCCAAGATATTCCCGGATCTTGCTACCGAGTTCTCTCCTTCCATCCCTCATATTTTGAAGATTATATGTCGCATTGACATCCCAGCAAAGCCCCTAGATGGTTTAGTGGGCGGCTTGGTCAATACATTATCTATCCTTGACTTGGAGGAAAAGAAAGGCAAAATTTTCGAAAGCAGCCCTCTTTTCCCGACATTCGACAACAACTGCAACGTGGATAAGTTGATCAGCATCTTGGATCAGGCCGTATACATATATGACCCCAAGGAGCTAGAGGCAACCGCAATCCCGTTGCTATATTCACTTATCGCTATCCACGAAGTGGCACCCGATAAACTTCGGAAGCATATGCAGTCGCTTCTTCTGCCCGAAGACACCGACCGAAATTTGCCAATTGGACAGTCTGAAACACTTTCTTCAAGACTTCTGAAGCTCTCGACAACACACTTTATCAATCTGAAAGTTACAATTTCCGAACTGATGTTTGTTCTGTCGGACAAGGATGCCGAGAAACTCACTAAGAACATTGGCTACGGATTCGCTGCCGGGTTCCTCGCAGCGCGCGGCATTGACATGCCACAGAGCGCAAGCGAAACATATTCATCCAACGACGACCCTGAAACTGCACGCAATCCAATCACCGGACAACGGTGGGCCGCTGAGCCAAAGGATTCCGGTCCGCCTATGACCATGGAGGAGAAGGAGCGCGAGGCAGAGAGACTCTTTGTGTTATTTGAGAGGTAGGTGCATTATAAATGGGATGTAGGGTGCCCTTGCTAACAAATGTCACAGGGCCAAAGCAAATGGTCTCCTCAATGTCGAGAACCCCGTGACTCAGGCTCTCCACGAGGGAAGATTCGAAGAATTGCCGGATGATACCGATAGTGACTGAGCATTTTCTCTTGTCATCTCATTTGGAAGCAAAGCTTCCTTTTGACCTTGGTTTATTACAGCTGCATACGCGGTATGTTGGCGTCAATTCATTATCTACGTGAGGATATCTTTTGCCTATTTCGATCCCTTTTCCCTGGTTATATGCAAAAGGTCTCTGTATTGTTCGTGCCTTTCACCCCCCTCACCCACATCTAAAAAGATCTAAAAAGGACATCCAAAATACACGTATGTTCTTATATATAACAGTCCCTAATATCATCTTGGGCCAAATAGATCAGAACGAAAATCTTACGTCGGCCAGGACAGAGGCTGCATGAACAGTTGAATACTCTTGTAAACTGAAAAGGAAACTGTGAATCCACGTAGGTATAGCAGCAAATTACAGACATCTGGACTGAGCTGGACACGCCGATGCGATTTATACCCGTTGACTGCGGGCGGAATGACGTTATGCAAGGCGGAGGGTGCTCTCCGCCCGTCAAAAAAATTATGCGCGGGGCACCGAACACTCCCACTTGATTTCTTCCCCGCTCATCATATCACTGATTTCTTGTGTTCGGATTTCAAAGCATTTACTTTACTCCCAACCGTCAAGATGTCGAAGCCATTCAACCCGGAGGAGGCGGAGAACCTGGAGGATGTATGACCCCCCGCGTGTATATATATATGGTCTAAAGACCGAAGAAACATTATCGCTGACAATCGCAATAGATGGAGAAGCAGTTCGCCGTCAAAGGTCAGTCACGCATCGATTTACATCGCATTCGCACCTTTGGTCAACGTCATAATATTGATATACTGTCACATTGCAGCGGTTGAACATCTCATGACATACTGGGCTATTTTGGAGAAGGTCAAGGGCTCGCAGCTTCGCTTGACCAAGCAGGACGATGATATCTACAAGTCATTTATGGAGGCATTCCCCGATTTCGATCCCGCCGGGACTCTCGTCGAGGATGAGATGAAGAGCAAGGCCGGCAAGGAGAAGTGGCGCACCTGGATGATGAAGTGGAGCAAGATCGATGACTTCAACTTCGGTACCATGATCCGTACCCGTGCAGATGCCGAGTATGACCAGGATACCACCATTTTCGGTGTGCGCATGCAGTTCTACGCCGTTGAGATCGCTAGGTAAGTCCCGATTTTGGAGCTGGCTGAGTCATGCATGGAAACTGACGGAGTCTTATAGAAACCGCGCCGGTCTGAACGATTGGATTTACGAGAAGGCCCAGAAGGCTAGCTCTTGATTACAAACCGTGTCTCATTGCTGCTGTTTTTGAAATCGAGGACAGTTCCACCTCCGGGCTTCTCTGGCCGACGGCATTTGCATTGTGGCGCAGATGATGAATGGCCTCGAGACTGTGATACTGATTACAAAACCTCGCAGTATCATGGTTTGAGGTTGATTGTTACGATAGAAGTGTGGTCATACCCCATAAATGTGTGGTTCTGGTTTAGCATCGGACCACCAATCGTGACTCAAATGTAGATTGGCTGTCTGCTAGGACTTGGGCAGCTTTTCGATATTGTGTCCGAAATATACCCTGAATAAAATCTCATTTCATTGGTATTTTTGTTTATCTTCTCCATCGCCACTCCAAGTTGTCTATATGGCTGAGTTGCTGGGGACCCCATCCCCGATCCCCGGTTATATATCGAAAAGTCTTCTGCACAAGGCTTCAGGTGCTCTAAAAAGAACATAAAAAAGAACGTCGGAGTGTCCTTACATATGAAGTCTCTAATATCAGGCCTCAGGGGATTATTAAAGTTTTACATTGTCAACCTTGGAAGGACAAAGGTTGAGTGGTTGACTACCCTTGTTGCCAGTGATTGTGTGCATCTCGCATCAAACATCAAGTCCACCCTCCACCCACTAGCCCTGGGTTCATTTGACTATTATAAATCTGCCATCAACAGCGAAGGCTGTGAATGGTATTTCAAGGTTGAAGCCGATAAATCATACATTCATCCCACGTGCCTCACGACAATGAGAGCATGGGTGGCTTTGTTCGCTCCTCTTCAATGTTACCCCGTTGGGGAATTTCTTAGTATTGTTCTTCTTTTGTCGGTTATGTTTGTGAAACTACTCTTAACAGGCCCATGGGGACTATTTCATGCCGATCCATATCCTCTTCTATCTTGCCTCACTGCTATGCTACTTTAGTGCGGCAAGAAAAATCTCCACAAGTCATATCAAGCCTTCAATGTGACGTTCGAGCCTTTCGCCAAAATGTCGACCAAATCCAAGACTTCCGATCAGAATGACGCCAACAAAGAAAATATTCCCGAGGGCAATCCGGGCTGGAAATCGCTGTTCGGATTCACGACCAGAAGACACCTGCCGACTCTCATATTCGGGTCTATATTCGCCCTGGTTGCTAGTCTAGTCACGCTAGTACTTGCAATCTTTCTCGGCAATGTGTTCGACTCGTTTACCTCTTTCGGCGCTGATCGCACTGATTCCCAAGGGCTGCATAGCGAAGTAATCACAAATTGCTTTGGAATGATTGGACTGGGAGTAGCCGGTTGGTTTTTGAATGGTGCATACTATGCTCTGTTCGTTGCATTCGGGGAAATGCAAGCCTCCGTTATTCGCAGCCAAGTGTTTCTAGAGTTACTAAACCGCGAAATTGAGTGGTTTGAGGCCAAAAGCGAAGGCTCCGGGGCTTTGTTGTCGGGAATTCAAGCGTGAGTTTATCACTATCCTCACTCAAATCTTATATCTAACATTACATTGTTTCCAGACACATTCATGAACTACAGATGGCGACATCACAGCCACTTGGACTTGTACTGCAATACTCGTGCCGTTCACTGGCTTCACTGGGCCTTGGATTCTACACATCATGGAGCCTCTCTCTGGTAACTCTTGCAGGCATTCCCATATTTTCAGCAATTATCGGATTCCTTTCCTCCAAAATGAAATTTAGCATTGCGGCACAGCAGGCTGAGCTTACTGAGGCTTCAAAGGTTGCCAACAATGCTATCACCAATATTGATACGGTCAAATGCCTCAATGGGCAAGCCTTCGAGCATCGGAACTTTGCCGAACGCATTGAGAGATCTGCCACACACTACCTTCGACAAGCTCGACAGAATTCTCTGCAAATTGCTATCATCCGGTGGATGATGTTCGGGATGTTTGTCCAGGGATTCTGGTATGGCAGTTCACTTGCACGCGCCGGGAAACTCACACCTGGAGAAGTTCTCAGAACTTTCTGGGCCTGTCTGACCGCAGCTCAGTCTATTGAGCAGGTGTTGCCGCAGATGATAGTGATGGAAAAAGGAAAGGTTGCTGGTGTCGCCTTGAAATCGATAATACGGAGCCGCAGAGAAGACAAAACTATGAGCGAGGTAAAGGGAACTCGTTATCCGAAACACTGTGAAGGTGATATCGAGGTCAAAAATGTGAGTTTAAATCCTTCCATCAGTTTTATCCCGCCACTAATAGACATTTATGAAGGTGTCATTTTCATATCCTAGTCAGCCTGAACAATGTGTGCTCAAGCCGTCGAGCTTTTTCTTCCCCGCTGGAGAAACAACGTTTGTTATAGGCAAAAGCGGCTCTGGTAAAAGCACCCTCGGCCAACTGTTGATGCGTTTTTACTTGCCAACCTCAGGCGAAATTCTGATTGACCGCAATCCAATGCAAGAACTCGACATAAACTGGATCCGCAACAACATCACTCTTTTAGAACAAAAGAGTATTCTCTTCAATGAGTCTGTGCTTACAAACATCGCCTTCGGCCGCCAGGACCATGCAACTGTCACTAAGCAAGATGTCAAAGATTCCATTGAGTTGGCTCTGCTTGGGAACACAATCGAGGGTCTCCCCAAAGGAATCAACACTTGCGTTGGCCCCGGTGGAAGCTTTTTGAGTGGCGGCCAAAGGCAACGAGTTGCAATTGCTCGAGCAAAATTACGTGACACCCCAATCCTGATCCTGGATGAACCCACCAGTGCCCTTGATCACACCAACCGAGTCGCAGTGATGAAAGCAATCCGTGAGTGGCGGAAAGGAAAGACGACCATTATCATAACTCACGATATGTCACAAATTCTGGAACATGATTTCCTGTACATCCTCGAACAGGGTTCAATTGTGAGATCCGGTTACAGATATGCCGTCGAGCTCAGTCCGGGGAGTGAAAAATATTTCCATACGAAAGTCGACGGTTGTCTAGACACCAAGTCTCAGAAAAGGAGGGCTCTAGATGGTATGGAAATTCAATGGGAAAGCTCATCATCGGAGAGCCTGGACACATTAAGACCTCCAACATCTCTCATCGGACATCGTCGGTCCAGAACATCCTGGGCTCAAGGCCACATCCCCCCAAGCTTTCGCTCCGGCTCACTAGACTTAACATCAAGAAGGAATTCGGAATATATGGTCAGGAATGGGGATTTCCCCGGGTCGGCCTTGCGAGATTGGAGCCAACGTCTTTCTTTCACCGCAGGAGGACTTGGTCCCCAACGGGAATCGAAAGGACGAACTATTCAAATTACCGGGGAAGAAGTCGAAATGGTTCACGTTGATGATCAGGGCTTGAAGACATATCCATGGCCCACTGAACACACGGCGAAAGATCTATCAGAAACGAAGCGTAGTCGGAGATCACATGGCCGCCGCAAGAAATCAAAAGAGCAGCACATACCGAAAGAACGAGTGACTCCGCTCTCGCAAATTATGGGAACCATTCTCCCAACTTTGACGATCAGACAGCGAATCATCCTCTTCCTGGGATTTGCCGCAGCACTGGCTCATGCAAGCGCAACTCCGCTATTCTCATACTGTCTGTCGCAGCTATTTGGAACCTTTTATGCTGGGACCAACAGTGAACATCTGACAATGAAATGGTCACTTGCTGTGCTAGGGGTGTCTTTTGGAGATGGCCTTGCGTCCTTTTTCATGCATTACTTCCTAGAACTTTGCGGCGAGGCTTGGATGGATTCTTTTAGGAAAACAGCCTTTGAACGCATTCTGGATCAACCACGGGCCTGGTTTGAGAAAGATGGCAACGGATCTCTCAGACTAACATCGTCTCTCGATCAGAATGGAGAAGATATGCGGAACCTACTAGGTCGATTCACCGGCTTTGTAGTTGTTGCTGCATCAATCACTGTCATGGCAATTATCTGGAGTTTGATTGTTTGCTGGAAGTTAACACTCGTTGCTCTTTCCTGCGGACCTGTCATTTATGTCATCACTCGAGGATTCGAAGGAACAAATGGGTTGTGGGAAAGACGATGCAATGATGCGAACAATATCGCCGCCGATGTCTTTACTGAGACCTTTTCGGAGATCCGCACTGTAAGAACATTGACATTGGAAGGTCATTTCCATCACAAACAAGCTAATGCGATCGCACGCTGCTTGTTGGTGGGGTTGAAACGTGCCATCTATACAGGCATGCTTTTCGGTATGGTGGAATCAACGGTCATATTTTCTAGCAGTAAGCTCGCTGATATTCTACTTCCTTATTATTATTCTGACTCTCTTGAACAGCTTTGATCTTCTATTATGGAGCGGTGCTCGCAGCGTCTCGCGAGTTCAATGTGAACGATGTGATGATGGTATTCTCGATGCTACTTTTCAGCATCGGGTACGCTGCTCAGATTCTCTCATGGAGTTAGTATGCCCCGAACTGAACAACTTCGAGACACTTGACTCACCTCTTTACAGTTCCCCAAATCAACACCTCCCGCGAGATTGCAACACAGCTTATTCGGCTTGCAAAGCTCCCACAAGATGGATCCCACGAACATCTTGGCAGTTTGACAGTTTCAAAGCTCGCTCCAATTAAGCTCACTAATGTGAATTTCCGATATCCCTCTCGGCCAAACACAATGGTGTTGAAGAATGTCTCGATCTTCATCCCGCGCAACTCCTGTACGGCACTCGTAGGACGATCCGGATCGGGCAAATCTACAATTGCGTCGCTGCTATTATCGCTCTACGAAGCTCCAACCTCAGAAACTGGACAACCCACCGTGACACTCGGTGGTGCAGACATCCTTCGGCTGCATGTTCCTACCCTCCGCTCGCAGATCTCCATCGTATCGCAACAACCGACTATTTTCCCCGGCACCATTCACGAAAACATCAGCTATGGGCTAGATCAGCACTCGCCTGCAGCCTCATCTCATAGTGTCCGCACTGCCGCTCGAGGAGCAGGAATTGATGATTTCATCTCGTCCCTGCCTCATGGATACAATACTGTGATCGGAGATGGCGGAGTTGGTCTTTCTGGTGGCCAGAAACAGCGCGTGGTCATTGCACGGGCTCTTTTGCGTCAACCTCAAATCCTGATTCTTGATGAAGCCACGTCCAGCTTGGATCCAGCGGGTGCGGAGATCGTGCGGCAGACAGTACAGGAGTTGGTGGCTATGCGTCAGGGGCTTACCGTTATCATTATCACACACTCGAAGGAAATGATCAAGATAGCGAATCATGTCGTTGTTCTTGACCAAGGAGCTGTCGTAGAGGATGGACCGTATCAGGCTCTGGCAAAAATGAATGGTGGCAAGTTGCACGCCTTGCTCAGTGACCCTGAGGAAGTCGGTGGTTAGAATGTTTCCAAGGTTGCTATTAGTCTGAGATGTACATTTTTCGATTTCTTTTCACTGGTTCCTATACTTATTATTCAATATCATTGCAATTTGCGTCATCGTCGTTACCAATCGCTATCAATATGCCTGAGTAAACCAGCACACTAATATGGGTTATCGAGACCGCAATAGAGAACACTGTTGTGGATAATATATGAATTCAGACGGAGAGAAAAGCGGTAAAATTAAATCGACTAAAAGTGAAGTCCCGCATGGTAGATTTCACACCCCCGGCAACCTCTCAGCTTTACAGGCTTACATTGTACAGAACAAGCGCCCATATCCATTTTATGTAGCTTTCAGATAAATCGAAGTGACAATGTCAAAGCCAACTCTGATTTTCGCGGCGGGCGCATGGTACCCGCCCACCATCTTCGACCCAATCATCAAGGAACTGGACGACTATACCTGCCACAGTGTCGCATTTCCCTCCATCCAGCAAGCCAGCTCAGTCGTCGACCTTCAACCAGATATCGAGGCCGTGAGAACTATCACTCAACAAGAGGCAGATGCCGGCCATGACATCGTCATAATCGCGCACAGCTGGGCCGGGCTACCAGTGAGCAGCGCGTTAGATGGGCTGAGCAAATCAGAGCGTGAAGCAGCCGACCAAAAAGGCGGTGTTGTGAAACTCATCTTCATCGCCGCTTTCCTGCCTAGCATTGGCGAGGGTTTGATCGGCGCGTTTGGTGGGATGCCCCCGCCGTGGTATGTGCGCGATGTAAGTTGATCGCCGATCTCTATTTTTGACTTGCAAAATGGCTTGTGTGATGGCTGACATTTTGTCCAGGAAGAGAAGGGAACTGTGACTGCCAGCGATGCGCTCGTGTTGTTTTTCCATGATGTTCCTGATAGCGCGGAGTGGGTTAAGCTTCTCAAGCCACATTCTTGGGCGACTCAGAATGCCCCCGCTACGGCTGCGGCCTACATGAACATTCCCTCTGCGTATCTTTTGACTGAGGAAGATCGGGCGACTCCTTTGCCGGTTCAGCAGGTGCTAGTGGAGCGGGCGCGACGGAAGGGGGCGCAAATTGAAACTGAGAAAATTAAAACTGGACACACGCCCTGGTTGGCGATGCCGGGTCAGGTGGTTGCTTACATTAAGAAACATGCTAGGGAATCGGTAGAAGCAACTGGCTCTTCTTTACGATGATACAGGTTGTCATTCAATTTGCAGATACCTTACTCTCTTGTTTGGTGCAGGGGATAAAGGATAGAAACACACAAAATCACATTGACCTATTTCCAACGCATTCAAAAGAGAGATAGCCACGACCGAAAATGACGTATATACAGGAACATTTACAATATACGACAACATGACCAAATAGCACTGAAACAGACCTATATTTCTCAAGTGTTGCTCTTCCTGTGCGACAGCTTATCCATAAAGCTCCTCAACTCATGGAAGCGGCTCGGCTTCTTCCCATTCTGCTTGCTTTGTTCGTGCTCCACGGCTTGCTGAGCTTGCGTAGTAGCGCCTTCAACGGCAGACTGCTTGACCGAGTTACTAGAGCCGCCGCCAATAGTGACTGTCAAGAGCTTTGGATTGCCGTCAAAAACACTGCCAGACTGATCGGGGCCATTATTAGGCGCAACATCATCATAGGGGAATGCATAGCCTCGGGTATCAATGTTTACAGAATGACAGATGCGCGAGTAGTGGTTTGTCACAGAGTTCTTGTAGTAGTTTGAGACGGTCTCTCCATTCGGCTGGACACCATTGATCAAAAGAGTTGATCGATTGAACGCAGCCGCGAGACGAGCTGTAATGGCGTCTTTGGTGCCATTGCCGGAAACGCCAAAGGACCCAGTGCTGTTGCTGAAGATGTCTCCGGTAGACGGCTTGGTGTAAGTAATACCTGGAATTGAGAAGGACAAGAGATCGGAGCTAACTTTGGCGGTGACATCACCGGCGTCAGCCTGCGTGTTGACTGTCAAAGTGTTGTTGGTGCTGTTTGCGTAGTAAGACCAGACTTGATCCACGTAGCCCTCATAGTAATTGTTGAACAAAGAATTATTGAGGGTTCTTCCCGTGTTTGGAGAAACAGCTCGCAGATTGACCCCGTTTCGCTGGATTACAAGCTGGTCCCAGCCGGCTTTATCCTTGTTGTTCTGTTCTTTGAGAGCATTGCAGACTAGGTCGAGACCATTAGATGGTAGGCCCTGGACGGTCTGGGTTGCACCAGCTCCGTTAGTCAGCGTCATGGCGATGGGCATCGACACGAAGTCGACGTAGCTGAGATTCGCATAAAGCTGGTAGTTATTCCACGTGAATTCGCAAAAGGACCACATCAGGTTATAGTTGGGGTCTGCCGGGTTGGATACCGAAGGCTCAACGAGGGCAGGACCAGGATTCAGCAAGAATGTCAATTTGTTGTCTCGGACGAACCACAATCGTGCGCCTGCAAGGTGCGGAATCGTGATGGTAATGGTACTACCAGATGCACCCAGCGGAATTGCACAATCCGCGCTCAAGCCGGCCCCAGTAGCGGGTGGTGAGGTCGGGTAGTAGGGTGTCTTGCCATCAGATCGCAAGAGGAAAAGCGCATTGTTATTATCAAGCGCCTGGCCTGTAATATAGGCGTATACCGTGTTAGAACTAGTGTTATTTTTCAAAGCAAAGTTCAATGTTGCCATTTTGCGCAGGATTAATGCCTTGAAGTGTTTGAAGAAGAATTCAGGTGGATTGAGGTCTTGAAATGATTGGCGCAGAAGCCCAATAAGAAAGCCGTATCAAGATCCACAAGGCTGCCGATGAGGGGTTTGAAGTTGTTGCCGACATTTTAGTTCGCAACAGGGACCATAATATATACTATCGTTCGGACGTCCTTTGTAGATTTCCTGCCAAACTCATGGCCTCAGGTAGGGCAGGGTGACCAAGACCCTGTGATACAACGTGGCAATGACATCCAAGTTTCTCGAGGAGGGTGGCTTTGACCCCGATTCGAGCGGCTACCTGATTTGTTGATCCTCGTTCAGAATAGGTTGCGCGTTGATATCAACAACAGTATATCCCGATGTCGATCTAAGCCACTGCGGGACGGCACGATCATTCCGGGTTTCCAGGTGATCCAATTCCCGCCTGTTCATCTTGGCCTCTTTATGCGGGGAAGAACTTGGAGCTAAAAATTACGTGAGATCCTGTTGATTAAGCGAATCAACAGGCTGACCGGATACTGATCTTCAAGGCAACCGAGTTGGGATATCTTGGATATCTTGGTCCTATCAAAGGGAACGCGTGAGGATTCCACATTGGGTCAGCATCAGGTCATCCATGTCTTTATTTTTTTTTGGCCTATACAACCATTTGATATTCCTCTACCGCCACGAGACGATCGTCAAGATTTTGCTTGGCTTTAAAAAGTACGCTATAGCCTTAAATTGCTTTTCTGAAAAGTATCCAGGCAGATCATATGACGACATTAATTGTGGGTTTTCCAGCACCCGAGTCCTGAGGCTGAACAACCTCGCAACGTATAACACACCCCCACGCCTCCATGCCTTGGAGTTGAATATTGTTGGATGGAATGCATTATTTTGATGGCTTTAATGGCTTTACTAGGGTTGTACTTAAGAAATGAACTCTATGAGGAAATAAAGGTTGTCACGCGGATAGAAGATTGGAACATAATATGATCAGATGCAAGCATATCCCCTCTATCCTTTCTTGGCTTAGTCGAATGTCCGATTTTCCATTGTATATAGTTTTCTTGCGATACTAAGTGGAGGGCTGAAAATATTAAATTTCTGTTTGTACCAAGCTGAAGATATTCATTCTGGTTTTAGACATAAGTATATCTTCGAAGGTGTAGATCTTTTCGATACTGTAGAAACTAGGCAGTCATCTTTCCTAGGACTTCTATTCAGCCCGGTGTAAAGTATTTGACCCCTCTTTCTGAAAACTTCCTTCTATTTTGTATGGACAACTCGTGGTAGAATAGTTATAACAAAGATCCACTAGTTATACCACAACCAATTTCCAGATTCACTCACATTTCATTGCCTAGCAATATCTCAAAGCAGCAAATGAGAGGAAACATCATCCACGTGTTTTATCTTACGCCTTCACTTCCCGAAGCAAAACCATCCGACAAACGTTAAATTAGCCAGACAGCGTGTGGCACATTCCTTAGTATGACCTTATGCCGATTCCACTCTTGGAAAGTTTCAATTTCGATATTTATACATAGGTGAGATTCAAGCAGCAGGGATTAATATTCAAGCAAAGTTGTATAGAACCTTTGCCAAGATTTATAAGTGGCGGTCTATCAAAGTCGGTGTCTGTACGACAATGATCAAAGGCCAAGTCAGGAATCATAATCACACTTCAATCTGATCATAATTGTACCGAGACCTTATTTTGGGAGTTCTGACTGTTAGCCCCAACTTCTGCAGAGGAATCGTCAGCATCAACATTGGGCATTCCCATTCTACAGCCACGAAGTCAAATTTGCTGGTAAAGGGGACATGGGACATGGGACAAAACGTACTTTGGACCCGATGCGCAGGACCTTTCTCGGACCATGTAACTTCTTCTCTTGTTCAGCGCGGGCTCGGCCATGCCCAGGAGACAATAATATGTCTATACAGTCCCGGTTAACCCGAACCCATAGAGAATGTCGACTTTAGACTGAACATTCACATTTCGTAAATACGGCAAGGTATAGGAAACAGCCAATGGAACCAAGTTCCTATTTATAAGTGAGGAGAGAGGTTGGGCTAACAATCGTGTTGTCGGCACCTTATCATTGTCCTGTCTCAAGAAGCTGCGTTAAACCAAATTATGATACAGTTGAGAACCAGACGATTCTTCCATTGATTGGGGAGATGTTCCCGAATTATCTCTGGTAGATATATAAAACAGAACGGACATTTCACAATGACAACAAAGAAGTGAGACTTGGGACTGGAGAAAGGCTTGAACCTCTGGGAGAAGATTCGCCAAGTTTCTGACGATGCTGACAGGCCGTATACTGCGCCTCACCAGCCACTATAACCACCGATTACATCCATTCAGAGTTTTTCGAGGGAAATATGATGATGGTCCGATGGGTCTCGAGAAGCCCTGGGGATTGAAGCATTAAACATTACAATGCTTCCGGGCAATGCCACTTTATTGTTATTTTGCACTGATGTAAATATCGGGAGCCATGGCAGCACTTTCTCATACTTCCAGCACCATGTCATGGTCTGGACTAAGCGACATAGAGGTCAGTGTGAGGACATGATCAAAGCATCATGATAATTCGCTCGAGAACACAGTTTATCATATCCCCTATGTGGCACGGATCCTAAGACATCAGCCGCGCCGGGATAAAGCCGAGTAGCAAGATGGCACCCTGAAGGGGGCATCCACTACCTTCCATATTAGTATTCCCGATAACTACCGAAACAAGTTGGTGGAGACCGATTATGGAGGAAGTCTGATCGCGGTTGATTTAGGCCCGCAGAGAAGGGGTATGTTTCAGAAATGGTGAGGAGAGCTGAAAGAAAGCAATTATTTTCAATCCTTAAAATTCCCTTAATTTACAACATTATACATCCCACGATTTGGGCCGAGATTAGCGAGGTAGTTTTTTTTTTTTTTTTTTTCTCCGGTTGTGACACGATCAGACCCTACATGAATGAGCATGAGCCCTAACAGTGGAAATTTGATGATTCGCGATTGAATTCGAGATGTCTCACGATCTCATACCGGTTGGTCCCGAACGCAAGGGTGTATCTATTTTTGTATAGTCTTCCCTTGCAAGGGACTGGTGCGATTTATATTCCACGAGAGTTGATAATAAAAATAATAAAAATAATAAAATCAATAATGAAGATAAAAAAGATTTGAGATTTGAGATTTCAGATTTGAGATTTCAGATTTGAGGTATGAAATGAGTACGGAGTAAAGGGTCCCAGGAGATATAATTGACATACAATTGCAGACAATCTGATCATTCACAGTCAAGATCGACAATTCTGTTACAGTAACGAAGTAAATTCGAAGTAAATTAGTACTCCGTAAATTAGAAGCAAATTTAAAAAAAAAGAAAGCTGAAAGGAGAAAGGAGAAAGCCAAAGTTACCAGCCTCCACTTGGCCACGCCAGCGTTTCAATGCTTGGCGTATAATAATAGGAGGGCTAGGCATCGTTTTTGAGCGCTTTGTCCATTTTCTCTCATTCCTTGACTCTTTTGAAGGGGATTTTATTCCATGCCTTCAATTAAAGATTACTAGGCCAAGTTGCCTGTCCAACATTATGTACATTCCACAAAAACGTCAAAATGGTCAAAATGGTCAAAATGGTCAAACCAATAAGAACAACATATTCATTATCGTATGTTATTTCCGATCTTTCCGACTTCCCCCTATGCTAACTCTCTTAGTGTGCCGTGAGCATCATATTTGCAGTGGCACTCTGTGTAGGCATCTACTTTCTCTTACGCTATCTACGACAACGGAACTACGAACCGAAATACATTCCGGGGAAATTCCTCAAGCGAAAGTGGAAAGAATGGGGCCCAAGGAGTACTTCATACGGCCAGGTCCCGAACCAAGCGGGTGGCCAAGATACCTCTTATCGCGGAGCTGGCACAGCACCGGAAATGCAGGCCACTGATGGCATCCGTCGCGATACCTCGATCCGGTCAATTATGACACTACCCTCTTATTCCCAAAGCCCAAAGCCGACCGAACGAGTCATCGCCCGAGAGGGTGAACGTGGTGGGATGGACATGGTCGTGGAATACCCCGAGACAGCAGAAGAACAAGAAACTCGTCGTGAGGAACAGATGGAGTCTATGTACCAGATTCGCCTGCAGCGCCGTCAGGAACTAGCCGATCGTGAGGCACGTCGTCGGGAGCGACGGGAAGCCCGGTTGCGCGGGGATACCACTCGTCTTGAACAGCTGAATGCCGAAACTCGAGCTCGGACGGAACGTCGCCGTGCAGGGACCAACAGTGCAGTCAACGTAAATGCGATCCTCGCCGAACATCAGGCGAGAGAGCGGGACCGACGCATCTCTAGCGTTAGCTATGCTGAACTAGGACGTGTCCGCCATGATGGATCACGGCTGCGAGCCGACTCTCACAATTCCGACACGCACGATTCGGATATCCGACCGTTGTTGCAAAGTGATGCTGTTAGCTTCGCTGCGCAATCTTTCGAGCCCTCCAGCATCGACTCTCAAGGCCAGTCCGGTGCTTCGTCGTTTATGAGCGAATCACATAATTCTACTGAACTTGAACGACTAACTCTGGCTCCGACCACGACACACGGCTCAGGCCGACCAGAATCTCAAACTGACGACGGAGATCTAGGAATGCTCAACATTCCTCCGCCTCCGGACTACGAGCACCTCGACTGGGGTGAGGCCCCTGCGTATCAAAGTCCTGTTACGGAGCAGAATGAACAAGCGCGGCAGTTCCCACCTATCGACCGTTTGCCTTCGATCCACGTCAATATAGGCAGTCCCATGCCTGTGTCTCCCGTGACACCGACTCAATCGCAATCCCAGGGTATCAACATCGAGGGGCCTCCAACGCCGACAGAGCAGACGCCGGGAATCCGAATAGTGTCAGCGGGATCGGCTACTACCACCCGTGGTCCACCACCCATACTCAATGATTCGACCACTCCTGAAGGCAGCCATTGAGTGAATCATACCAGGAAAAAAGCTCATAATATATCGCTCAACACGCGCACGATTCACGACCTGTATTAGCATTAGTCTTGGAGGCTTTAGTCCTCTCTTTAGCTCGTTTGATTTTGTCCTTCCCCCCAGCGAATTTCCATTTTCTGTTATTTACTCGGCTAGCAAGGCGTTTTGAGTTGAGGTGGCTGGCAAAGAACATTCCTCTATAAGGATATTCGGGGTCCTAACTATCAATGTATCTACAACATCCAATATATGCGAGAAATGAAGATCGATAATGCAGTCTTACTTATATTTACCAGTTCCTAGGCATGTACAGTCCGCCACATCTCTCCGGCCCCGCATTGGATACTGGATATCCATCCACACATTCACAACCGCGTCGCACACCACCAAATCATGCGACTATTCGAATCAGCCCAAGGCGAGCGAGTTCTTCGTCTGCTCAAGCTCCTCTGCAAAGTAAAGGCCCGCCTCTAGTGTCCGTCGCTTCACCTACATCCTACCAGCCCCCTTCCGTTTATAATGTCCCGCTAAGACATGGATTATAGTACTATTAATAATATCCCTCCCTATCTGCCGGCCCCTGATCATAACCCCAGCTTGACTACGACACAACCCTACCAATCGCACAGCAGCTCAAACCTGCCTCTCATATTCGCACAAGTAGAACAGCGCGCTAGCAGAGTTGGAATTTCAGCCGCATTTGACGAATCCAAAGCAGAATGTAGTAAGATATAAATGCAGAGAGGAGATTGTCAAGCTAACTAGCAAGATATGTCCGAATTTCCACTCACAGCCATCATTCAGCTCACAGCGCGTTCAAAACAACAATAGCAGTATAAATCGAAGCCACAGAAGTATGGACCTGTTCCACACGCAAGCCCACTCCTATTGACGCTTGGTCCGCTCTTTACCAATAAAGGTCATCATGGCAAGATTGGGCAAGATTGATTGCCAGTTGGCGTCAGTCTTCAGCAACACGGCATCATCGATCAAGACCCGCCAGCCAGGACCCTTGGTGGCACAAATATTGCTACTACAACATTTTCTGTCAGTCATCCATATCAAGCCGATCAGTTTTCTAGCAATGAGAATACAGATGTACAGGCCCCCTTGTGGAGGCTGGAAGAGTGATCACCAATGGACAAGTGTCTAGTCCCCTGGGACAAGGTACCACCCAGGCTTCGTCACTCTTCTCCTCTTACCCTAATGTCAAATCAACCATGTATGATTTAGGAAGGACAGTCATCTGTGGCGGCTGTGACTTGGTTAGAAAGGTGAAATCACATCATCAGACTCACTAATAGGCCTACCTTAACGGAACCAAGTTATGGGGAATCACCCGTTGATAAAAACGTACAGGGTAGTCTTTTCTTCGTTGCTTGCGACTTTCCAGCACCTGCAAGCATGGTATATCCGACAGGATGGAACATCGATGACTTCCTAATGGTCCCCACCCTACCTGCTCTAGATGACCTCTGGCAGGTACTCGATGACAATGTAGACCCAGGAACAGTGGACTAGAACAGCTTCTTTGCTAAGTCGGATACTGAATTTATTTCTATATAGTATTAGTAGTAATTAAATGACAGGTCTTGGCATGGGTTGACGTTGCCTGGGGTTTGAAATCCACGACATTATGACGCATGATATATCAACTGATTTTGTGTAAGGATTGTCGTCATTTCCCACAATGTATGTATTAGTGGCATTGAACCCAACTTGGCTATCCAGTCATGCTCACATTAGGATCTACATAGCACATCGGGTTAGACTTTGCGGGTACACAATACTAGC
Source organism: Penicillium sclerotigenum (assembly GCA_928213465.1). Lineage (NCBI taxonomy): Eukaryota > Fungi > Ascomycota > Eurotiomycetes > Eurotiales > Aspergillaceae > Penicillium > Penicillium sclerotigenum. Next base: position 96,344 of record CAKMRK010001291.1, on the reverse strand, counting down.
GGGTGGAGGCGATCAAGCTAACGGCGAAGAAACCCACCCCGTATGTTACGATCTATATTAATAAGAGCGGAGCCAATGGAATCAGTGGCTTGCTATTCATTGTAAATCCGGTGTATTAATCTTGAACTTGTCCAGCGTATCTAAATCCATGTCATGTTATTCAATCCAATGCGACTGATTCTATGGCAGCGAGACAGCTTTGTGATCGATTGATGGGGTTGCATAGGGAGTGATTTTAGCCTGGTTCCTAAATACATTCTTACTTATCCCCTACATAGGGACTCGCCTCCTCTCCCAGAGACCCCCCGCCACGGGGAAATCTTAACCGTATGATATCATCTAGCTACACACTATATTGTACAACATATGTTATGCAACGTCCACGGGTACATGCATGACAGGATCTAGAATCTCAGATTAGGGCCTTATTGTGCGATGAGCATCTACATCAAAGGCTCTAATATAAAGGTGTCGTCGTGGACTGTTGCAGACATCCACTGCAGAGTAAGCTCAGTTGTACTACAACTAAGACTACATGATGTACAATAGTGAAAATAGTGCAAATAGCATGATGTGCGGTAAGAATTCCTCTATGAGAGGCTTTATGTAAATGTGCCATGGTTGAACGATATAAAAATAGTCGGACGTTGTTGTTGGCCGGGTCCAATTCGAGGGGTCCACTTCCATATTGTTCATGATGATTAATTGTTGGCTTCACACCCGTGTACAATCCGATCCAATCTCTTTGTCTTCCTTTTGATTATCGTCTTTCATCATATTTATGAGGAAGTTGCTTTATGTTGTAAGCCTCTACCCGTATTTGTCACACAATCCACAGTTATTGTACAACATAACACCTACATATCCTTTATATGTACCCCGTATCACACTTTTACCTCAACTATATGACCATACTAAAGGATTTAATGGATGTAGTATGTGTGTACACCATATAATAGACCCTAGTCAGAGATCAGCTGTTGTCAATAACGATGGTATCTACCCCTATCGAATCACTTGTATTTCCTTGTCTTGTTTATTATACTCCACAATACATTCTATATGGTGTTAGAAGTTCGGGGTAGTTATACAGCTATATTACAAGAGCATAACCGGCTCACGTCCGTGGACATGATTGTCTATATGTACAATACTAGCTACTGGGTCAAAAACTGGGATATCAGTTAGTATCTTGACCCATATACTCCTGACTACCTGGTAACAACAATGGGACTTAATTGAATGGTTTGAGCCTCTCGGAGAACTCAAATAGGCAGTGATTGATTCATGGGAAAATGCATGTTGCCACCTTCAATCAGTCCACATCTTTCTCATATTCAGCCAGTGACCATTGCCCATCTCCTCATATCCTGATTTTAAGTGGAGAAACAAGCATGCTCTTGTACTCCATCTTGCTCCACATCTCAATGAATTGGAACTCTGTTCAAGATGACGTTGTGCATGTCGCTACGCATCTATCTCCCTTTGGCTGGTTCGGACCTACCATTGTCTACTGTCCGGGACCCGGGTATTGGTCCATCGGATACCTTCCCCACGGTCAACGGCATGAATGGCTGACAGCATACACTTTGTATTGTTTCTTTATGTTTTGATATCGGGGTCTTTTGCCGGTCATGTGTGCCCTGGTGTTACATTCTCCGCTGATTTGTTTGGAGCTTTAACCCACCAGGTCTTATAAAGATGTAGTCTCCCCCAAAATCTTGCTCTCTCCCAACTAAAGGCACATCTGCCACCACAACTCTACCGGTGGATATTATTAGGTAGTTCAATTGTTCACGGTCTTCTTTGAAAGGGACGTTGTGTTCATTCGCCTCCTGATCAACCTTTCTATCCATATTTGCTGAATAGCAACGATGAGGAACTTCATTATCCTCGCTGCCTTCGCTGCGGGCTCTGACGCCCTCGTTGGCCGTACTGATAGCTGTTGCTTCCGCCTCACCTCCTCCGGCGGTGCCTCCGGTAAACTCGGCCAGCTGGGTGATGGCCAGAACCGCATTGGCGATAATACTCTGCAACCTGCACAGTACTGCATTGATTCAAAGGGCGCCATCACCGACTCCAAGGGCCGTGGATGCATCCTCACCCGTAAGCAAACCAATCAATTCCCTATATATCAACTACCAAGGATGTATATCTGACTGTATGACAGCTCCCACAACTCAACTCCAGTGTGACGATGGTGTATCTGCTACCCCCGGTTTCTCTATCAACTCCCAGGGTAAGCTCCAGTACAACAGCAGCCCCGGCTTTGTTGCTTGTGCCACAGGCCAGAATGGTGGTCTGAATATCTATACTACCCCCAACAAGCTGGATGTCACTGGCTGCGTGAACGTGGAGATATCTGCCGACTCTTGCTCGGGCACTGGTTCCAGCCCGGGTGGTCCTGCTCCTGCTCCTGCTCCTGCTCCTGCTCCTGCTGGTGGTGGCCCTGGTCCTGGTCCTGCTCCTGGCCCTGCTCCTGCTCCTGCTCCTGCTGGTGGTGGCCCTGGTCCTGGTCCTGCTCCTGGCCCTGCTCCTGCTCCTGCTCCTGGCCCTGCTCCTGGCCCTGCTCCTGCTCCTGGCGCTGGAGGTGGTGGCCCTGGTCCTGCTCCTGGTCCTGCTCCTGGTGCTGGAGGTGGTGGCCCTGGCCCTGGCCCCGGTTCTACTCACACTGCCACTACCACTATCACTGTCACTGCCTGCAGCTGCCCTACGTCCGGTGCTCCTAGTGCTCCTAGTGCTCCTAGTGCCCCTGGAGCTCCTGGTGGTGGTCAAGGGCCGATTCCGATTCCTGGTCCTCAGCCCTCCGCTCCTGGTGGTGGCGGTGGTGGGCCGCAGCCTTCCGCCCCTGGTGGTGGTGTAGGAGGAGGAGGAGTTGGTGGGCCGCAAACCTCTGCTAGCATGCCTGGCCCATCTGGCGGCGCTGGTATTAAGCCTTCTGTTACACAGCCTGCTCCCCCCGGCGGCGGTGGTGTTTCGCAACCCGGTATCTCCGCTAGCGTACCTCCTTTCTCCGGCGGTGGTACTTCGCACCCTGGTGGCTCTGCTAGCGTGCCTACTCCTGCCGGCGGTGGTACTTCGAACCCTGGTGGTTCTGCTAGCGTTCCTGTCCCCACCGGTAGCCCACGAACCCCTGGGTCGGCTTCTGTTCCTGCTACCTCCGGTGGTGGCCCTCATCCCACCGGCCCTGCCAGTGCATCTGTACCTGCTAGCTCTGCCTCTTCCACCACCTCGGCCACTGGGACCTCCGGCGGTGCTTGCCCCACTAACCTCTCGGGTAACTATGAGATCCCTCATCTTATGATTCCTATCGACTCGTCCTCGCCCGACACCGCCGCAGGAAATGGGCTTAACGGTACCGTGACCTCGACCACCTCGACCGTGTTCAACTTCGACATCCCGAACTCCGACTCCGGCAAGACCTGTAGCCTCATCTTCCTCTTCCCCAAGCTTGAGGACCTCCAAACCTCATCTTACAGCTTCAGTGGTAATGGAAATATTAACTTCGCTAAGCTCTCTACCACCGCTGTCTCCTCGACATCCTTCAGCAACGTACCATCGGTGGCCCAGGACCTTGGCACCATCACCGTCTCCCCTGGCAACTCCTACCTTGTCGCTACCTTCTCCTGCCCGGCTGGCCAGGCTGTCACCTATCAGATGAAGAACGCTGGCAGCACTAACTTCAACTTCTTCGAGGACTGGAACCCCTCTCCGTAAGTCTTTCTTTCTACGTTCCCTTTTGCCTGTATATCAGCTAACAGTACTTTCAGTCTCGGTCTATTCATCACCACTTGCTAAATGAGAAATGTCTCTGCAAATTGGCAGTTTGTGACTGTGGACATGTGATCACGGCCGATTTTTTATGCCTTGTAAACTCCCATTGACATCTCCACGTCGATATGTATTTGATATTTTTTCTTCCTGTTTGATTTTCTCGGTCCGGTGTCCATCCAGAAGTAACCTCAAATAACCTGAAAAAGGTGACTGTCTATTTGGTGGATCGGAAAACATAGCCATATCTGGTTGATGTGTGGATGTTGTAATTAAGGCGCATGCACATAGCGTCGACGTTCCTTCAGCTTGTATCTTAGTATATGAATTCACTCCTTCAGTGTTTTTTTTTTTCCTAGTCGATGACCGTAAGTAATATATGCAAGTCTGATTTGCGCTGGACTTTGCGCTGGACAAAAAGTATACCTAGTCTTTTCTGGAAAGAAGAAAAAAAGAACTTCGATACCGGGAATCGAACCCGGGGCAACGGAGGTCATATAATGAAAATCCGCTAGGTTAACCACTACCCCATATCGAACTTGGATGACAAAGTGAGCTGTTAAATTTATTTTGACCCTGTCACTACATCCAAGATGATAGGGTACCCCTGTACTCTGTACAGGGTCTAATGGGGTTTACTAGTGACCTTCGATCCATGACCAGGTGGAGCCTGCCGATAATCTAAGCCACTTAAGAGGCAGCCAATCAGATGAGAATGGAAGAAGAAGAGAGGCCGCCAAGTGGCATTAAATGCCGACGCCAAGCAATGCCCTTTGACTAGGCAGATATGTTTATTTTCCCTTCTTCAGAGATGGCTGAGATTCTAATTTTCTGATCTTTTGATCTTCCCCAATTGTCTAATTTCTTGGGGAAGTCCTGGAGCCAACATGGAAATTCCTACAAAACTCCCCTTCTCTAAGCGGCGGCTGCGACCGCGTGTTGTTATCTCGTGCGTCAACTTTCCCCAGTTCTCAGATCTCTGAGCTAACAAGTCCCTAGCTACATCTTTGACTACGTGATCATTATGTATGGCCCAATCAATTTCCCTCAATTCCCTTTGTCACTCTGTACTAACCTCGGAAACAGTGCCTGCATTGGTGGCTTCGCAATTCTCAACACGATCGAGCCCTTCCACCAACACTTCTCCCTCAATAACATCTCCATCCAATATCCTTATGCCGTACATGAACGCATTCCTATGACCTATGCCCTCTGCATCTCCGGTGCTTTCCCGCTCGTCCTCATTATCATCTACACCTTGTTCATCGATGGCTTGTTTTCGCACCATAAGCCACAGGACGTGGCATCGGGCAAACGGAAGCTGAGAGGTCCGCATCGCTGGAAGGACAGACTTTGGGAGCTCAATTGTGGGATTTTGGGTCTTTTACTGGCTCAAGGAACCGCGTTCGTCATCACACAGGCACTCAAAAACGCATGTGGCAAGCCGAGACCCGATCTCATCGATCGTTGTCAACCACGCGCTGGCAGCAAGGACCTTTTCCCAGGATTGTCGAACTCAACGATTTGTACCGGTGATCCCACGTTATTAACAGACGGGTTTCGGTCGTGGCCTTCCGGTATGCAATATGACCCAGTACTGCTTTTCAGAGTTGCAAACGCTAACGTGCATTCATCTAGGCCACAGCAGTTGTGCGTATACTCTTTTGCCATTCTCTAGGTCTTTCTTATTACTAACACTCAATTAATAGCCTCCTTCGCCGGCCTCGTTTACACGTCGCTCTGGTTAGGCGGAAAGCTGCATATTATGGACAATCGCGGTGAGGCCTGGAAGGCCCTTCTCGTCATGGTTCCTCTACTAGCAGCAACCCTCGTGGCCGTATCGCGTATCATGGACGCGCGCCACCACCCCTTCGATGTGGTTACGGGGTCGATGCTTGGGATCGCCTGCGGCTTTGTCGCATATCGCCAGTATTTCCCACCGCTCTCCGAACCCTGGCGTAAGGGCCGCGCCTACCCAATCCGTACCTGGGGGACCGATCCTGCAGGACCCGATGCCGTTCGACTGGTCGGCCCCAAGGGTGATAGCTCGACTGCTCTCCACAACCCCGAAGAAGAGCGCATAGACCCAGATATCCCCAGCTCGGAGCGTGCCAGACCCGACGCACCTACCTACCTTCAGTCCTCCAATCCATATGCATCCAATATGTACAACCGCCGCCCACACGACCATGACGCTGATGGCGGTGCTTGGTCGTCGAGCGAGGACGACGTTACCAATGGATATGAGATGCAACAAGGCCATACTATGGGGCGGAATCCAGGTGCCGGTCACCATGCGCCTCGATATGACCCCAGCAATGCCTATGTGTCGCAGACACAGCCGCTTACGGCTAATGCGGGAATCCATATTCCTGACGGGATGGCGGGTCCGGGGCGTCCGTTGACGGACATGCCCGGTCGGACCATGTGAACATGAATGATAGGGCTATTGATGATTGCAGTCTAGTTTCAGAGCGGTAATTGCCCAGGTTACTCTCCTATGATTTGATTAAGCCATGGATTTTATTGCGGTGGCTGGTGATACAACTCTGTACTAGTATGATTATGAGCATATTGGCGTTGGAAACAAAAGAATCTACATTTGTTGCAACCAAGCTTAAGATTTAACAACAGTCCTATATCTCTCTCTTTAAACAGAAATAGCCATCTGTACAATCTACAATCTACTTTTGTGTAATGAAGTCCATAGAGTCCCCACTTAAATGTGGTTGGCTTGACAACAAGTATCTATATCGAACTAACTATATTCTCTCATACCCTAACCTATCATTCTGAGGGTTACGGAGTAATCAAATGCAAGACATAGATTAAAAAGGGACGGCTCATGCAAGTGCCTAGACTAATCAATACTAATCAAATGTATAAGAAGCGTCGAGACTAGTATTAGGGGACTCGGGTTACCCCAGCCACCAACATCGTACATTGTGAGTCGCCCAGCCTCCTCAGCCCAAGATGACGCCGAATATCTTTTTTTAATTTTCCCTCTTATTTGTGTCTTTTTCCTATTTTTCTTACCTTCTCCTCTGTATCCCTTTACATCTTCTAAATCGTGCATCCTGCACTGTAATCGCAACTGCCTGTGCTTTTTTTTGTGAGCTCGTGTACCCCCCCACGATCTTGTCACTGCACCTCGGACATACCCCAAGCACATCGGGACAGTTGCACATTCCAAAGATCTGAGACCCGATCTCTCTTGCAACCGCCGAGATGATTGGCAGTGTCTTCTTCATATTCAACCGCCTGGTTGAGATCGTCTTTCTGATCCCAATCATTGGCATGCTGGTATGTTAGCTGTCAACCAGTCCGATCAACAATACCCCTCCGAGTCTCCCGCTAAGAATGTCTCCGAACTCAGGCCTACTTCGTTGACGGCTACTTGAAAGCAAACCAGCTGACTCCAGCATATATCCTGGTCCTCTTCATCGTCAGCGTAATCGCCATCTTCTGGGCCCTCGACACTCTAATCCGCTTCTCAACAACAAAGCGATCCGCAATCTTCGTCGCATTTGTGGACCTGCTCTTCTTCGGCGCCTTTATCGCATCCGTCTACCAGCTCCGCTTCATCGCCAATGCCGACTGTGCCCGCTGGAATGGCGGCTCTGTCTGGATCTCTCTGGGTCCATTCGGGTCCTTCGGCCAGCGAACAGATAATCCGCTATCGCTAAACATCAACAAGACTTGCGCCATGCTGAAGGCCTCCTTTGCTATTGGTATTATGGAGACGGTATTCTTCTTCTGGACTGCGCTGCTTGCGCTGTTCTTGCACCAGTCGCATAAATCGGGTGTTGTTGTTAAGGAGACAACGACCGTTCGGAGACGAAGTCATTCTAGTCGTCGTGGTCATGGATCTGGATCGCACTCGCGTCATCGCAGCTCCAGTCGCAGACCCGCGCCTTATGTCGTTTGATTTTGTTCTATATGCGGTTTTTCTTTTTTTTTCTTTTACGCCACGTGCTTCTCATGATTGAATGAAGATCATATGCCTTAATGAGATATGGATTGGGATATTTCCTTGGATGAATTGATACCAGAGCAATTTTGACATTGCAGGGATGGGTATCTTATTCGGATTTTCGTTGTATGTGCTGGAAAATGGCTATTTCAGGCATTTGAGATCGCAATCTCCGTGTCTTCTCACACTATTGCTTAGTTTTGTTTGAAATGCCAGCTCCTTTATGATCAACACATGATATTAGACTCATATCAATGCGGATTTGGCTCTATTAGGATGCTGTGAAGAGTCACTATCTAAACCACCTCATGATGCTGGACTTACAAGTACATCGATCTCCATATCGGGAAGTGTGAAGATACATAACAAACAAGCCTTCGCACAGATTTATTAGATCCAAATGGCCAATTACATACAGTGTTGCTCAGTCCCTCAATATACTATACTCTTTTCTAAACTCTAACACAGTGGCATTGGCCTAGGTAATGCTACCTGGGTAGAAAGGGACATCTGCAGTCCAATGTGTATGTACAACAATGCCCCTGATTTTAAGTGGCATTCAGATTTACAAAATAGGCTCTTCTATGGTTAGACCAAATCTGAAATACGAGGAGCCAAGCCTATTTTGACAAAGATCTCCACGGCCTTTCGTATTTCGTCCCGCAGCTCTCTCTATAAATACTACATGCAGTATTGGCTTGCCCACTTATAGTCTAATTTTGTTTAATAAATCTGTTCACCATGATTTCTACTCAAAGTTGGACAGGGGGTCTTCGACCAGCTGCTCTTATAATTGCATTGATTGTTCTGATGTTCAATATTCTGCCTGTGCAAGCGACAATTCCTACATCTCAGCGCTTTGATCTGTCAAAGCCTTCATACGACCTCTTCCGCAGCAAGTCCCTGCATGATAAGACTGTACAACAAGGCTTCGCATTTGACAATACCAATCGCCGACTTTTCGTCGCCCAGCGACGCGATGGTTCCTCCGAGACTTCGGGGGATCTGTGCATTACCCAACTTGACTTTGGCGGCAACTACGTGGGATATATGTATTTAACCAGTTTCGGCCACGGAGTCTCCTTCGGCGTTCAAGCAGTCGGCTCATCATCCTACCTATGGACGGAAGTAGAGGCCAATGCGAATGGATATGGCAAGAAAATTGCTCGGTTCAAGTTTGTCAGCGGAACTACGCTCTCATCGGCCTCGGCATCACTCGAGAAGTTCGTCCCTATCACTAGTGCTACAGAGCATACCTGCTCCATCGATCCCGTGAACAACCGTCTCATTGTTCGTCACAACCTCAGTGACGGTAAACACATTGCCGTGTTCAACTTGGATAAGGCAACGAATGGGGATTTCTCCAACCCTCTCGCGAATTTCAAGCATCCATCGTTGGACACAGCATCCGCCACATTCCAGGGCTATGCAGCGTATGGCCAGTATATTTATCTCTTGTACGGCAATTCGTACGATGTTACCGGTGGTGAGGTCAATTCAGATGTGACCGCTGTCAACATGAATACTGGATCTGTTGTCCAGGGTCCTCTCATTACGAAAGCTGGATCAACACTCTCGTTCCGAGAACCTGAGGGATTGGCCATCTATAAGACTGTGGCTGGGGAAGTTCGTCTTTTCTTGGGATTTGCATCGGGTAACAGTGGTGATCGACGATCGAATTTATTCTATAAGAATGCTTTAGTTTAGTCTATACTTATCAGTCACACAGGAATGTCTGATTTGAATTGGCATTCCGTATTGCAAGCCAAGTTTGATCAGAACAAAATACATTCAGACGGAAAGATCAATTCCTGGGGAAGAAAGACCGGACAGAGGGGAGGGAAGGGGGAACGTTTACATATATGACAAGCCACGCTGGCTAGGTCCCTCAATGTTTTCTCGGCATCATCTAATTAGTAGCAAATGGCATCCGTTCAATCGCGATCCAGTCGATTCCTCTATGTCACGGGATATACACATGCAGGTGCAGGACTTGCTTTTCTCCAGAGTTGCTTGGATGCAAACTGAGATGGACGTTTACTTTATTTGGTGGACTATGCATGGCCTGTTTTGGCTTAACGTGGTTGGAGTGGAAGTATGGAAAGAGTTGGAGGCAGGAATTAATAGTTCAAGGGTAGCAATATATTTATTTAATGTTGTCAAAAACCGAGGCTCCATACATGGGACGATACCGGATGTTGAAAAGCCGGAATATCGTCGGACCACTATGATGGCGTGATCCATACAAAATTGCATACAATGTTTAGTCAGCTTTGTCCGCACAGATTGTTTAAAAGCGGATTCGTGTTATTTCTGATCTTTCATATTTCAATACATTGTTATTCACCCAGATTTCTGTCAAATGTCGAAAACCATGGCTCCATTATCGGAGCGCTATAATGGCGTGCTCCATACAAATTGCATACAATGTTTAGTCAGATTTGTATGACTCTAACTAACTAGTTAACTACAATCTGTGCGGACAAAACTGACTAAACATTGTATGCAATTTGTATAGATCACGCCATCATAGTGGTCCGACGATATTCTGGGTTTCTATACCCTGCCGTTCAGCGGAACCTGTCTGCTTAAATAACGGCTTCAGTTAGCACCGTGACACTCTTATCTTTACTCTTTTGCTTTATCATCCATCCTTAAATATGGCCAACGCTGAAGGGCACAAGTGGGTCTAAATCTGCAAGGTAAGGAGCAACCCCTGGTTAAATGTTGGCTATGGTACGGTATCCTTAAAATATACATGATTTCTCGGGCAATCTTGAAGTCTTCAATGTCATACCCAAGAGGAAATTAGTATATGGGTGAAATATAGGAGATGTTTAGACTAGGCCTACCGTCGGTCCAATAGATGCTACACCAAGAAGCGAGCATAGAAGCGGTTGGACAAGACGTCATGCTGCTAGTAAGTGTTTTGAAGGAGGGCTTGTCAGGTTACGTGGCCATCCTTCTTACCTATCAACTATGTTTACCCCGCGTGATTGATAGTACATGAGATAGGCCAATTGAGCCTTGTTTCTCCGTTTATTGTTATATGTCTTTCAGCACTACCACTCTACTGAAGGGTATTCGTACAAAAATTCAAGGTATTATCTTATAAATAAGAGCCATTGCCGATTTCTGATAGTTTATCGTCTCTAGTATGTGCCAAATCCTTGTTTCTACGACACACTATCGTGGCTGCCCATCAACATGTGACAAGACTTCAAGAAGTCTGCACAGGTGTGTGAAGGCAAGACAGAGCGGTGTGGACTGCCCTAGTCCTAAGGACATGCCAATGGGACAATCGACATATCCTGAGCAGTGTCCAGACCATCGAGATGAGGGATACAGCCGACGTTGACCATACGAGAATTTCTCCAAATGGCGCTTCGCACCTCCGCCGCTGAATCAAATTGAGATAGCCAACACTGTTTGATAACTTGTCCACACGGGATTTCGGATACGTCCGGGAATTCTTTTTGTGTAAAAAGTCTTTCAACTTCATCACTAGGAATCTCCTCGTAAGGGCTTGTACCTCGAAAAATCTCGTAAAGAGTTGACCCTAATGCGAAAAGATCTGTGGCCACTGTCGGTTGATCTTTCCAATGCCGGGGAAGGAAAAACCGGGTTCCTTCGCCGGACGCTGGCTTTGAGCCGTCCACCGATGAGCCAGAGAAATCAATAATCTTGATGTCGAAATTCGCATCTAGTAGAAGATTCCGTGGCTTAATATCGCAGTGGATAATGCCGTGGGAATGTAAGAGATTAACAGCTTCTGCAACCTGGTATCCCCACTTTATTTTGAGGCTCATCGGGACACCCTCATGAGCCTGAAGATACGTTTTGAGATCCCCGTTTGCCATATATTCAAGCACGAGACCTTCCTTAGAATGACCTAGCATCTGAACGAGCCTCTTATGCGGCCCAACACGACGATATATGCTGGCTTCTTTGGCGATATCAAAGATATGGTTCTCTATCTCAGGCCCCGGAAAGGGTGCTTTGAGTGCAGTCCCGTCGTCGAGGAGCTCCACAATCCCAGTGATGCCTCCTGAGATAAGTTCTCCCTGGGCGTCCCTGGAGCTGGAATAGGTCGCACCGGGTTTAACATCATATGGATGCCCATCGACTGGGTTGAGTGAACTGTCCCCCTATTGTTGAAACATTAGGCAACAAGTTTGGCGGAAATGGTGACGGAGTGCAAAGTACCGTTTCAACATCTGCAATGGAGGTCCGGCTGATCGAGCGCGGTAACCACGATAGCCAAGACCATATCCAGGTCCTAATATTGGAACGTATTGCTGAAAGTAATCGCATTTTCCTAGCCCAGAGAGCAAAGGCCGTCACGACCTTAACACTTGGACATTGATAGCTGACTTCACGCCTATCACGTGATTGGAGAAAGATGTAAGAAGCTTGGACCGCAACAGAACAAGTGGGCCGGAGGAAGGAGATACTATATCCCGCCCAAATTCGTTGCATGTTAGAACACGTAACTAGCTAATTACAATCTGAAGTAGCCTTTTAGCAATTCAGACAGAGTTGTGATTTCCGCGGGTTGGCAGATGAATTCACCTAATTATGCGGTCTGACCATAGAGTTTCGCAAAACAAGATCGCTGAGTTCTTGTCGGTCATGTTTCAGAAAGGTGAGGACTAGGACCAAATGTCTAGTGCTGCAGCACTTATCAAGGCCTATACTTAGTATATATTGGTATGTAAGAATGTATATATTTTATACCAAAATGGGATGATCTAATCAAATATACCATCCATTCTGGTGTGGGATCTGGAAATGCGTCAGGTAACGTACTTGGGCCTGAGGCAGCAATGGACTCATTAGGTGTCATTTACCCCTGAAGTACCCCCCACCTTTGCCCACTTTTCCCAGGTCAACATGCTAGAAAAGCTTACCCACCAAGTCAAATATTGACATTTCTCTCACACGGTCCACTTGAACTTTAAGATCCATCACGGCAAGTAAGTGGTAGAATATGCCCTGGAAGAAATCTAACATTGGTTCAGCCAGATTATAACCGAACATCAATTATCCGCGTGCTGTTGACCTCTTATTTTAACCAGAGGCCTTGAATTCGATATCACTTGCCAAAAATACCTACCCCTCTTCAAAGCACCTCAACTCTTCCAACATGTCAAGTTTGATCTCGGACAGGGCTCTATCACCACCAGGAGCCTCTGCTTCTGTCGAGTTTCTCAGTTTACCCATTAAAATTCGCAAGGAGGTTTACAAATATGTACTTACTGTACCCCACGCACTTCATCTTTTTCAAGATCCAGGCGGTCCAGTGCAGACCTTTGCCCCCGAAAAGCCTTATCGATGGCTTGCATTGCTATACATCAATCGGCAGATATACGACGAAGCCAAGGCCGTTTTATACGGCACGCATCATTTCACTTTCGAAGAAGTGGAAACAATGCAACGCGAAGGCAGCCTTTTAAGTTCCTTTCTGAACTGCATTGGACATGGGAATGCAGGTTTGGTTTCTCATCTATGCATCAATTTCCCGGCTACAGAGAGGATAGAAGGCCAGTCAGGAGCGATCAGGCTTAGAGAGGATAGCTTGCAGAATTTGCAGCTTCTCCAAAAAGAGTTTACCCGCCTAGAAACACTGGAAACTCTCGTTTATAGCCGCAATTCCCTCAGCCTGCTCCAGGGGAGTCTCGACGATACCAAGGCCGCTCAAGAGGTGTTCTTGAAAATTAATGGGCAATTAAAAGGCATTGTCTCCCTGAACAAGTTCGTTCTTAGGGTTTGCAGTGGAGCTCCAGACCCTTGGGCAAGAGAATTTCTGCAACAGCTTGGATGGGTTGTCTTGATCGGTGATAATTAGCTGTGCCCTGGCGGAGTTGGAGTACGAGACGAAAGGGGGCATCTGTTTTACTGAATAGATGTTCGAAAACCTTGATCTGTGGTGTATATAAATATACAATGAGGAATTACGGTGGAAGAAGGAATGCACTCTCCTTCGTCTGTCTCGTAGGGTTTGGCATAAAAGTATGACTCTTAACTGACGTATTTCACTACTGTGGCCACCACCAACCACTGAGTGGCCATCTCTAAAACAAATAGTATATGTGATAAATTACAACGTGATACCTCAACAACGGTGATCTATATGGAGTTTCCCTGGCTTAATGCTTTTTGGATGATATGTAGCTTCCCTAGTGAGCTTATAAAATATTTAGGCCTTCAAGATTACGATATATATATATATATATATATATATAACTATATGTATTTCTGGCTGTGAGCAACGTAATTTTTGATACGATGATAATGCAGCATTTCAATTTTTTTATAATTGAGATATAGGGTTATGAATCCTTATCAATAGCTATCTAGCGAGAATGAACAATAATGCGGGTGTTGAAATATGAAGTTGTAGAATATTGCCTTCACTAGTTAACTAGTTATGTAGTTATGTATTTTGGAGATGACCAATCCATGCGGACAAGCTTACTAAGCATAATACGCACCTTCGTATGCACGCAATCATGGCGGTCCGAGCACCATAGTAATCAACCATGGTATTTGACAGTATCCCCGAATCTTTGGGACAGAACATCATCTTGGCATGAAAGAGGTATTCTAGTAGAAATATAATAAAACTTCAACAAGTAGAGTAACCTGGAGCTATATTACAGAATACTAAGCAAAATGGTAGTCAAGGAAAAGGTGTCCAGAAAGTAAAATCACAAAGAACAGGCTTATTCAAAACAATAATGTGACTCCATTGGCTTCCACAATCACTCTTTGCTCGTAGAGGTCTCGAAGACTACTTCACTAGAATGTGAGCTGCTGGTTAAATCTCCAAAGAAACTGTTAAACCGTTCCTCGGCCAATTTCCGAAGCGACATCTCTGTCATTGGACCAAAAAGCTGGGCCGAAAGGACTTCGGGCAGCATTTTCTTGATTTCAAAGAGATCCGCTAAGATCTCCAGCATATTGCCCTCATTTTCAACACGTATGTCTCTTAGATCGACTTGGTTCTCGCTATCACCAGTCCGAGCTGGAATTGTGTTGATCTTGCCAATGCATATCAAAAGGCAACACATGCCTAGATCACAAATCTGTATAGCGGCCCGCAAAGCATTATGTCGCTCAGTCCACGAATGAGCGTTCCATTCGGTGTCATAATATGAAAGGAGAATCCTCGCCGACTCGTACCGGTCTTTTGCAGGCGAAGAACTCCTGATTACCCGCACCAGGGCTGTGTCGCCTTGATCATCTTCTTGGTGGATTCCTTCCTGGAAATGAGGAATCAAAAGGCGGAAGATCTCTGGGTTGCAGGTTGTTGATGCCAAATGCAGAACGTTTTCGCCACGGGAATTCCGGTATCGAAGATGAGCTTCGATGTCCTTTTCACCTAGTAAGTATTCTACCACGTCAAGATTGTTTCTCAAAACAGCCTCTCCAATCGACTGATGTGTTTGCTTGACAACTTCCGACCATCGTTTGAAGCGACGCTCACGCAGCAATTCACCCCGTAACTCTGGACTCTGCTGAGCGCTGGCCATTAACCGCCGGATTATGGGCATACAATCTGCGCTGGCAGCAATGCACAGGAGTTCATTTCCCCATTGCTCGTGGACCAATTGATCTAATACATCATTGACGAGGTCAAATACAAGATCCCACTTTTGGCTGGTGAGAGTGCGGTTGCACCACCATTTGATAATCAATCGGAAAAAGTCGAGAGTTCGCAGCTGATGACCTAGTCGACGACTGAAGAAGATGATTTCAAGTCTTGATATGTCTCCCCACCGGAGAATCTCATGAGCAGCTCTCATAGCTGACTGTTCAAGAAAATTGTTCTGGTCGAAGGACGAGTTTTCAAGCATATCTCGTAGCATAGCCACTGAGCCATAGAGCGAAGTGATGCTGAGAGGATCATACAGACTGCTTTCAAACTCAAATCTGGGCGTTAACGCGCAACCTGGGCGGCAGTTTTGTTGAATCCAGTTGCTAAGTCGAGTCGAGCCTGCTTGGCATATCTTCTCTATCGTTTCTAGACTTGGAAGATGTTCGACCGTAACAACGCCGAAGTGGTTCAACCAATGGCATGATGCGTAGACAAAGAGCTCCCCAAAGCCGCGATCAGTGGGATCGAAATGGATCATATTCTCCTCGTGGACCTCCCATGTGCAATTTGCGTCGTACTCGACGGGCTCTTCATTGTCATTGAATATGTCGGATTCTTGGGGCAGCTCTGCAATTGCCACAAGCTCCTCGGAGAACAGAGTTTTTCTGCCAATATCTTCTAAGAGAAGGTACCTTGTGCAGATATCGAACATAAATGCTTGCAGATTTTCAGACTGTTGGTCAAGAATTATCTCATCGGGTGCTTTTGAGATTTGACTGTGTTGCCAAAGCTGGTTCGAGGCGAGATTCTTCAGTACAAACTCCTTCACCGACTGGTGCACCAGTCGAATCTGATGCTTCTTCAGGTCTTTGAACTCGACGTGAGCAATGAATGGATGGATTAACCCCATGATTCTCTGGTGATCTACCAGTTTGGCAAGAGCATCGATGGTAGTGACGTGTCGAGTCGTACCTAATGCCACAGCCCAGGCGAGCTCTAGTATGCTCAAGTTTCTGCTGGCGATGGCAAGAAGCTTGAGAGCTGTGCTCGCAATGTTCAGGTTCTCGGCATCGTTTGAGGAGCAGCGGGAAAGTAGCGTGCTGTAAATCTCTGATAGCTGTTCAGGAAGTGACATTTCTTCCAAGAAGCTTTTCATCGGCTCGAATGCCTTGATTTTGCGGGTTTCAATCAGCTCAATGGTCATCCTCGTCCATATGGCGCTTCCTTTCGCTTGACGAGTCAGTTTGTCTATGACAAGTGACTTGACATCTGGCGATAGATCGAACAACTTTCTTTCCACTACTTTCTCGACGATGATACCATCTCGATGAGCATCGGCTATCATTTCGATTTTAGACATGTCGTGAAGCTGTTTGAAGATCTCGTCCTCCGCACGGGAAGACAGTATGATTTTCAACCCCGAAATTCTCTGGGATAGCTTACGCAATATTTCCAGAAGATCATTTCGAGATTCTCTATTGCACTCGTCCAGACCGTCGATCACCACGAATACTGGGCGATCAATTTCTTCGAGCGCTTTGCATAGGAACTCTCCCAGCATTCTGAAATTTGTCGCCGGGTCAAAGGTCCCAGAATTCTGAGCGTCCTTGTACCACTCAACAAATGGCTTCTTCAGACCCGTGAGCTGCCCAAGGAGCGATAGAATTAGAGCCGACAATATGAAGGTGGTTTTCCCTGTCTCGTCATCCCGGCAATAGTAATAGCAGACCTTGGGCTGAGGTAGTTGGTATTTGCTTCTTCGTACCAGCTCGTCCACAACAAATGCCATGGTAAAGCTTTTTCCACTGCCCATCTCGCCAAAGATCGCCAACTGTTGTGAATCGGAAGAGCGATACCAGTTGATGAAATTGGGGTTGTTCAATAGGAATTCGCAAGCTTTATCAGCTCGTTGTTCACTCAAATATTGGTGGTAATGATTCTGACGGCTCATCTTGTCACCACCCAGCCATCTAGAAACTTGGATTGTGTAAGAATACGTATACTAGCTTCGAATGTATGAAGACTTACTTTCGCGATCATAGAGCATACGTTCAATGTCGGCCTGAATGTCACACGTCGCTTTACTTATGATCTTCGCGAGGTTATTTGAACATTCCAAGAAGTCTTGCACAATGTTTGGAAGGCGATCGTTCTCCAACGCCATTTTCATTATGAATTTTACTCCAGACCTTTTTAGAATCTCAAGTGCGGCTTTGTAGAACTCCAGGATCCTTTGATACACCGATACGAGTGCCTGCAAAACATTAGAGAGGGCCTTGAAAAGGAAATTCAATGTGGATTACCTTGTGGATGTCTTTCCTATCCGCTTTCTGGCCGAGCGTGTCACAATCATCGATGTACGCAATTTGCCTAAGCATCTCCACGATTTGCTTTGCAAAGTCCAAATCAGCAGTTGCAAGGCTGATAGCAATCTGCTCGTAGATTAATTAGTACGTCTGATACAACGATCTCTCTGTTAAAATGAGTTTATGTCATGTTTCCATGAACGGAGCTTACCGCAGTCACACTTCTAACCACACCAAAAGCCGCATTTGTAGCTGGTTCCAGATTTGCCAGTGGACTGGACAGATCCAACGCCAGCTTGAATCCCTGGAGAGATATTTTGTGGGCTCGTAAATAATCCAGGCCCTTCAAAAAGGCAGATTTGCGGGCTTTCTCATTTTCAACGTTTTCAAGTTCATGGAATAGTTGTGTGATAGTCCTTCCCTTCAAAGCGGCGATATCCATTTCCTTCCCAAAATTTTCAACTGCCTCGCGGTATGCTGCACTCCAAAGGTCTGCAGAAGCAATGCTGCGAATACTATCACCTGAAATCAATGGATCGGTAGAGTTCCGTGGAAGACTGCTCAAATAGACGGTGCTCTGGTGGGCTAGGTTTGGGGGTTCACCATTACTGGTGTTGGCTGAGACTTCGGGAGTATCACTCCTTTCAGAGAGAGGCAATGTGCTGGATGTTTTATGTTCGGGTTTGGAAATGCCCGGTCTGTTCTCCTGATTAGCACTTCTCAATGGCTCAATGATATTTCAAACGCACTTTGTTGCAAGCCCCCGGATGTGTTGTGAGGAGTCATTATTCGAAGAGTCTCGAAATACGGAGCGAAAGCGATCTAATTGTCGATGTAATCGGTGCCGAGAACCTTCATCTTTTCTGTTTGATTGTGGCATAGTGGCGATAAACGTTCAAATTTCAAGACTTAAATGTTGGAATGAGTAGTCTGTAGGTATATATAGCTCCATTTTAAATATTCCTTGGGATATACTAGCCCCCTGGAAGGAATGGGATGTGTCATGGCTTTAGGCCTACCACTCAGAATTTACCCACTGAACCAGTCAGTCGCTTTCGATCAATACAATCGCTGGGCTGAGAACAGGTTCCAGTTGACGGAGGTCTCAGGAATCCGAAACTTCCAACCGAGTTAGAGTACACCTCATCTTATACCATCTCTATCTGCGGACAATCTTCCATTGATTATCATGCCCTCCATTTCCATGGATCTTTATTGAGGCCCTGTTGGAGATTAGGTATTTGAGGATTTCAGGGATACTATTTCGTATTTGATGAGAATGGTTCTGGGACCTCCAGCAACCAAATTCCGGCTGAAACATGTGACCCAGCATAAGGTGTGTCTATATTGACTAGCGGTTATATACAGATGCCAAGAAACCGAGTGTTTCGAGCCAGGCAGTGCGATCTCGTCACCTGGGCATTCTTAATTTATATCCACTCATTGGATTCAACGTTGAACCTGGCTTTGGTCCTTCCCGCATGAAATCAAATAGTCTATTGAGGCTATCTACTTCACGTGTGCCAACCGCTACGTAGGTACATCGTACAATATGTTAAGAAGGGGAGAGCTGAATGATGCAGCATACCGTGGGGTTCCAGGTGAAACTACGAGAAACACTACGAACACGTCAAACTATTCCAGGCTATGTATTCACAAAGACCTAGAGGTAATCTCCGTTAGCTACCATGATCTAGTACCCCCTTGAATTGCTTTTGTCTTGCATGGTTCATGTCCTATAAAATTCCCCTTCTGGTTGTGGATCAAATATCAGAGGTTTCACACTTTCTCATTTCTGTTTTAGGCACTAGGTACAGAGTTTCCCCTCATCATAGTGAAAGTTCTATTTGGACGGGATCCACGATAGTCCAAGAGCGAGGACGTTGTTGAGATGCATATTATGCCTGAGGCACCAACATGGTCAACACTCGCTCTTTCCGAGGTTCTACTACCTCCTCCCTCTCTTCGTCCGTCCTTTCTCTCCTTGGTGAATGTAATAGCGTTTGTTTATGGTCAACCTAGGTCATATTTCCTAGAAATATTGATATTTTATGTATTATCAGAGCGTGACACAGCCAAAGATTGCTATATAAACCAATTACAATTCGGAATTGGGCCGAGGTGGGCTTGTCACGCTAGTGCACTTTCAAGGTTAGGTAATATTCCAGGGTGTCCATGCGATTGACTCAATCACACCGCACACAGGAACCTCTAAAAGAGCAGCATTGAACACAGAAATAACCATGGCCACAGAGGGGGAATTTGTAATTGTGAAGGCATTCTTGCCCAAACTCCCGCTTCCCGCAAATAGCGAGCGGCCAACAATAACAACAGATCGCTTACTCCTCCGCGCCCTCCAACCCACCGACTTGGAAGCATTACACATCTTGCGCACACAAGAAGAAGTCATGAAATGGACGAGTGCTGGGTGCATAGACGAAAGCATTGAGAAGACCAAATCCAAACTGGATCCTTTCCTACCACCAAACGACCTTATCACTGCCAATTGCGCCATCTGCCTAAAAGAAACGGGCGAGCTTATTGGTATCGGTGGCTGCCATCTTTATCCGGGAACTCATGGATGGCCTGAAGTTGGATATATGCTACGGACAGACGCTTGGGGGAAAGGCCTCGCGACGGAGTTCTTGACCGCCTGGCTACGGTTTTGGTCGGAATTACCTCGGACAGATCGGGAGGTTAGAGTTAAGAAAGAAATGGTTATCGGAGAAGGTGTAGTGGATGAGCACCTTATTGCTCTCACGGAAGCAAGCAATAGTGGAAGTCAGAGGGTACTGGTGAAATGCGGGTTTGAGCGATTCCGCGAGTTTGTCGAGGTGAATGATACCAAGACTGAATCTGGTTGCTTTCCGTTTCCTTCCGCGGCGATAGATCTCTCTGTACCAGTCATCGTCCAAAAAATAGCTAATGTCTGAACAAATATCTCTAAAGGCATTATTAAGTGGGTTTTCCGTATTTGGTCCTGCGGGATTGCCCAGACAATGTCTTTGTTCCAGCGCATGTATAGAGCCAGCTCTGCTCTCCTCCTCCTCCTCAGAACGTTAGTCAGGTTATAGGGTCGGCAAAGTGATGCCTTTCATCATACAGTTGTTAAGGTTATGTGATTTGACTTGAGGCTTAAGCCTTGGAGAAGCTGTTACTGATGCGCCATGCCTCATTACAATGAAATCAAGTTAAAAAAGAACCAAAGTTGACTCAAAGTTGTTAATACATATCTCAACACCAAGACCTGGAATCATCTATACAGTACAGAGTCCCGTCGTTTCAATGCAATCGACCGGATACTAAAAAGGAAAGCAAAATGCAATCAGAAGACAGAAGACACAAAACGCATCGCCCTACTTCTTCTGCCCTTCCCCACCAGGAGGCAGACCCGTAAACGGATCAAGACGCAGCTCCTGAGCTGTGATAGGAGTGTAAGAAGTCTGACCCTCCTGTGCCATCTTCAACCGACGCAACTGACCTGCCTCACCAGCGCGACCAAGAATTCCCGCAATAAGACAAGTAGCCCGCAGACTATCATCGTTCGAGGGAATCGGGTAGGTAACACGCGTAGGGTCCGCATCTGTATCAATAATACCGATAGTAGGAACATTGTTAAGTCCACACTCGTGCAGCAAGACAACATTCTCAAGCGGGTTAAGGCAAATCACTAAATCAGGCTTGAGCGATGGGCGATCAGCAAGATCGGACTTGAAGTTAGGCAGTTCCTCGTCCAGCGCGTTGACAACCTTCGTCTCACAGTGACCGAGAATCTGCTCGCCGTTCGTCAGAGAGCCCGGAATCCACCGCTCGAAAATGTGGTAGCCCTTTGCCAGCGACGCTGCCTTGACAACGGCCCGCTTCTGGCCCTTGCGCGTTCCGGCGAAAAGGATTAGTCCACCACGTGCGGCGACTTCCTCAACTACTTTCGCGGCGCGACGGAGGTGCGCGGCTGTTACATCCAGCGAGATGATGTGCACCCCCTCGCGGATACCGAAGATGTATCGAGAGTTCTGTGGGTTCCAGCGTGAAGTCGAGTGGCCCAGGTGGGTTCCTGCTGCGAGTAGCATTTCCAGGGAGATCTGGGATGGCTTGGGAGGGTTGCGGATGAGATTTTCAGGGTCGTAGGAGGATTTCACGGTTGTGCCGAGTTTTTTGAAATTGCTTCCTGGGGGAAGAAAAGAAAGATAAGGTTAGTTGATGTGTTGGAGAAATCTCCGAGAAGGAATTCGAGGCTCACTTTGCGGCTCGTCTGATGTGAATTCTTGTTGTGCGGGTGTGGTGGCCTCGGATTGCGCCTGCACCATCTCAAAGAGGGGGTTTCCTGCGCGAGAGATCTCATCTCTGATAGGTGTCTGCAATGTCTCGACTGGAGTTTCAGGCAGTGTCGATTGGAAGCGACTCGAAACCGGGGCTCGTCGGCTTAGAGCAAGGAGCTGGCGGCCTGTGGGATGTTGTTAGCAGGGGCATTGAATGTGATGGCAGCAATTGGACCACACTCACTCTGGCGCATACAAAGCTTCCGTATAATCATTTTGGGAATGCTAAATTGCCGATGTGTCTAACAGGGAGGTTACTGGGGACTTGTCCGCTCGAACTTTTGTCGGGCTTGGCAGTTGATGCCTGAGGCCTGACGCTATTCCACTTGGGGTGGTGTCTTCGCCTCTTCGCCTACTACACTACTTCTCGCAGATGAGATGTCTAGTATCATTTAAGATCTACAGTTTACTGTTTTCTACAAAGAATTGTTCAGAAAGTACGTTGTAATTCTGAAAATTATGGTCAGATCACACAAGGGTGATTTCCGATATCAACGCAGTTCTGTCATGGTACAAGCTCCTTGAGGGCTATGAAAAATGATAGCGATCTGGCGGAAGGAAAAGAAATGCATGCCGGCCCGTTGTGATAATAGAAGCAAGAAAAGAAATTCATGAAAACCGTGTCATCAGGCAGGAAACGTAAAAGGAAAGTTCACTGGAAGCCTTCTACTTCTTGAAGAAGCCACCGAGCTGATCCATCATGGAGCCGCCGCTGCCACTGTTGGAAGGAGGGCCGCCATATTGACCGCCGGGAGGGGGGGCACCGTATTGAGGAGGAGACTGGTTGTCCTTATTGCGGTGCTTTTTAACAGCGTCTTCAGCGAGGCTACCAATGATGGCTCCACCGATTGTTCCGAGGAAACCGTGGTTGACCTTGTGGCCCGCGAAAGCACCGGCAGCACCACCGGCGAGGGCACCAGCAAAACCACGCTCGCCTTCCTGGGCTTCACCCGGGGCACCCTGCTGCTCATAGCCACTGTAATATGTCAGTACATGATGAACGAAGTGAAAGGCAAGAAAAGTACATACCCCTGGCGGTTGTTGTCGTGCTGGCCGTACCCTTGCTGCTGGTGTTGCTGACCGCTGTAATAATCGGAAGAACCACCTTGCTGCTGGCCGTAGCCCTGTTGCTGGCCGCCGTAGTAGTCGGAAGCACCACCCTGCTGGCCATACCCTTGCTGGCCGTAGCCCTGCTGAGGCTGACCGTACTGTTGCTGTTGGTCATAAGGCTGGCCACCGTAACCTGGGCCACCGTAGCCTTGCTGCTGGCCATAACCTTGCTGGCCATAACCTTGCTGGCCATAACCTTGCTGGCCATAACCTTGCTGGCCGTGGCCCTGGTTGTACTGATCGTAGCCGGACATGATATAATTTGAATTGGCTGGATAAAAGATTGATGGAAGATGGAAGGTAAAGTGGTGTAAAGGTGAGGAGGGGTAAGTGATGAAGAGAAGTCAAGTGAGGGGGGGCATCCTTTTATAAGAGGTGACACTATAAGTAACCACAGGGCTGACGGGCAAGCCCCACATGGCAAGCGAAAACTTACGGAACGAGGGGGGGCGCAGCGTTTGGTAAGCGTCACTCATTTCAGCCCTGTACATTTTGTGCATCTGGTCTGTGTTTTTACCGTCATTTTACCAATTCAACCCTTGAAATCATCGAAGTCCCAGAACATCAATGCACTCAGCCTGATTAAGTTAATTACACCGCCACACTCCGCACAACATAATACTGTAACTAACTGTGGCTATGCTGGGCTGAGCCTCGGGTTTATCCATACATTACCTAGTCCCCAAAATAGATTACGCGGATCTCTCGGCTTCCACGGATCTTCCAGAATCGCTAACTCCCGGTACTGCACAATGGGGCATTTTTATTTGGCTGCCTATGCTAAGCCCCTTATTTGATTTGTTGTCTGACCCATAATAATACCCGAACAGAACGCCCGAAATTTGGAGAATCGTCACTCCGAACTATTGAGGGTGGCGTCATCCCGATATTCTCCTGACAACCTATGTTGTATATTATTATTGACGTCACGAGTGCTAACTTTGTGACTCAAAGAAAGAATAGCATCTGGAGTCAAGTATATAGCCTCAGTATCACCTATAATAATATCGATGGCCCTAATCCATGTCCCCAAGACAAGTCAGATTTGCATTGGAATCATAATCATGACATGTTCAAGTGACCTTCACATGATGGCAAATCGAGAGGTAACAATGTGCAACGTAGGTCACTTGTATAAAATTTGACTTGGGGTTGTTAACAAGATATATCTTGAGAGCATGCGACAGCGCACCAAGAATTACAGAATATAATATATGTGTTGCCTGTAATGACTATCACCAAAGGAGATCATCACCAGATCACTTTTTGTTTTGAAGGACAGCCCCATCACAGCCCATCTCTTGACCCCGTGGACACGGTCCTTGATCGTCATGAGATCTGATTAACTACATCGTTTGTACATACGCTATGAACTTAAACCAGAGAAGACTTTGATCTTTGTAAAACGCCATAGATCTCTGTGGTCATTTTCAACACAGAGCCAATCAACGGAGTGCTGCAGTGGACATGCAGAACATGCCAGACCATTCAAATCGCCAAGTTGTAGCACTTCGACCGAACGTCCACCTATAGTTCGTCAACTGCTCATCTGTGTTCCGGAACTTTATACCCCTTTCAGCCCTGGCCCCATTGCTGCTGGATGATCATTGGGATGTTATCTGGTGATCCACTCTTTGCTTTTTTAAAGTGTCAGCCCTAAATTTTTCCCCTTTCGGTGTGAGACTCCATATTAGGACATGGATCATGGTTGTCCTGCGCTTATAACTAGAGCGAAGGGTGCCCGGTCGGCATGGGCAAGTTTCAATGGAAGTTTTTGCTTTTTCCACACTTTAAATTGCGCCTAAGGATTATTCGTCGTGGTTTTCTCACTGTCCGTTGTCTAGGCATTAGCTATTACGCGCTTACTTTGTATATGGCTGGGCTATAGTTAATCTGCGTGCCAAAAATGCTACTTCAATCGGTCCTCTCAACTCTGTGCTTGTTTCTTGGCATCGCGTCCGCCAAATCACACCCAACGGTATATATGATTCGACACGGCGAGAAGCCTCAGAATCCAAACGACCATGGTTTAACCCCGGACGGTGTCAAGCGGGCACAGTGTCTGAGACATGTTTTTGGCCAAGGCTCAGAGTACGGCATCGGGTATATTATGGCACCTCGTGTGAGATGGGGTAGGTTTACAACAATACTCGAGTGAAAACCAATACCCTAGTATCGAAACAAGACGTGTGGGAGACTGAGCTTCACGGACGTGGCTGACAATATGCTGTGTGTAGATGGCGCGCATGGCCGTGCGCTTGAAACTGTTCTACCTCTTGCCAATGATCTCGGTCTCACAGTTGACACACACTGCAAGCGGAACAAAGTGAAATGTGTGGCTAAGGCGATCAGGTCGTATGATGGACCGGGCAACATTTTGATTGCATGGCGGCACTCGAACATGGGTGAGATCGAGGAGGCGCTTGGTGCTTTGGAGCCTATTGAATATCCGGATGAGCGGTAAGTGATTGTATATTTATGTGTCTCCGGCTTGTTGATATGGATTTTGCATTGGGAGAAATATGCCTGGGAGAGGGTTATCCCATGGAATCTTCCACTCGCAACTCTCTTCGATAGAAGCTCATTTGTTTGTCTTGTCGTGTGTCCCAGCGCTGACTATTTCAGATTCGACCTCATATGGACAGATCCCTGGCCGTATGGAAATGTGATGAGTATCAAAAGCGAGGAATGCCCTGGACTAGATGTCAGGGCTGGCCTCGTGGATCAATTGTGATATAGAGATGGAAAGCATATCCACTTTATTTATCATCGAGTGTATATTCTATCACCGCAAATACAGAGTATTTTACCACTAGGCCACAACAAAAACCAAGGTTCCTGTTTATAGCCTAGGGAGGCTTGTATTGCGCTGTCATATTCATGGATTGAATACAACAATGCATAATCGAAACAATATACAATCAGATATCTAATAGAAGAGAAAGGCAGAAGAGAGCACAATCAGAAAGGATGGATAGAAAGAATATGGTAGAGAAATGATCAACCAACCTCCCTCTTCTATCAACGCACAGACCAAACCAGCAAAATTGTTGTGTGAAGGCGGTGAACCAACCGAAGCGGAGACAATTGTAGCGCCAAGATTTCTTCCCCCCAAATTTTTCGTTGCGCTTGACTGTCGAGCTTTCCCATCCAGATTACAATTTCTGTTTACGGGAAAGAATTATGGATGATATCGAGGTTTGTGCACTCGGAGAATGCCCCGCAAGGATTCCGAGCTGACTGTCCTCAAGGAACGGCTGCGCAGCCATGCGCAGGCATTTGACGGTCTGCTTTCTTTGATCCCCGCCAAATACTATTATGGCGAAGAAGATACAAGTGTATGTAGCCCGTGTTGCCTTTCATAAGCTGGCGGTTATTGGATTGGAATCAGCTTGTGTTCTTGCCTTTATCGTTCATCCAAAAGATCTCTCTGACCATCATTCTAATTTTTAGGATCAATGGCAACGCAAAAAGCAAACCAAAGAACAAGCACGCGAGGCGAAGCGGGCGAAGCTAAACCCCGAAGCCGCTAAGACCGCCAAAGATGTGATGGATGAAAAGGCACGCAAACGAAAGCGGGAAGACGGCACCCTCGAGTCCGACTCGTCCGACGGAGAGATGGGCACGGAGACCCCTAGGGAAGGATTGAACCGCGGAGCCACCAGCACCAAGAAGCAAAAACAGGTCGAGAAGACCGACAAGCCAGATGCTGCCAAGACAGCAGAGGCTGAGGCACGGAAAAAGCAAAAGGAAGAGAAAAAGGCTCAGAAGAAGGCCGCTCAAATGGAGAAAAAGAAGGCCAAGGATGCTGCCCGGAAGGAGAAATCCCAGCAAGGCAAGAAGCCATCGACTACCCCAACCGAGGATTCGGAAAAATCTGCAACCAAGCCTAACGGCAATGCAGCCAAGGACGCTGAAGCATCCGAAGACGAAGAGGATGACAACCAAGAAGAGGACGGTGTTGTCGAGGAAGGTTTCTCTATTGAGTTCAACGTTGAACAAGAAACCCCTTCTTCTGCTCCTTCTGCCACCGACTCTCCTAGCCTCGATGCCTCAAATCCCCAATCCGGCACCTCCTCCATTTCCTCCATCGTTCCTCCCTCCGCCTCCACCGAAGCCAAATCCTCAGAGCCTAAACCTCTCAAGCACACACCCGAAGAGCTGAAGCAGCGTCTACAGAAGCGTCTGGATGAACTCCGGGCTAAACGCCACGCAGATGGACTTAACGGCAAGCCTGCACGCAACCGCCAAGAGCTCATCGAAGCCCGCCGACAGAAGGCCGAGCAAAGAAAGGCACACAAGAAAGAATTGCGTGAAAAGGCCAAGATTGAGGAAGAAAAGAAGAACGACGAGGCCATGGCCCGCCGCTTCTCGCCCGGTGGCTCTGGATCGCTCCTGGCATCCCCCCGCTCCCCTGCCGAGTCTGTCGGCTCCGCCGGCAACAACTTCTCCTTCGGCCGTGTGATGTTTACAGATGGCCAGCAGACAGATATCACCGGAACCAACGTGCGCGAAAAGCCGAAGACCAACGGCGCCCGTGACCCGGCTGCCCAGCTCAAGGCCGTCGAGGCCAAGAAAGCCCGCCTTGAAGCGATGGACCCTACCAAACGCGCCGATGTTGAAGACAAGGACCTCTGGTTGAACGCCAAGAAGCGTGCTCACGGCGAGCGTGTCCGCGATGATACCTCTCTACTGAAGAAGGCCCTCAAGCGCAAGGAGACGGCCAAGAAGAAGTCTGCGCGCGAGTGGAGGGACCGTATCGATACTGTCGCCAAGTCCAAGGAACAGCGCCAGGCCAAGCGCGATGAGAACCTTCGCAAGCGTCGGGACGAGAAGGGCAGCAAGGGCGGCAAGAAGAAGTCCAGCAGCAGTGGAAAGAAGAAGGCTGCCCGTCCTGGATTCGAGGGCAGCTTCAAGGGTGGTGGCAAGAAGAAATAAACAAGCTTCTATTTCGTGGCTTAATTTTATTTCGTTTCTCACTTGCTTTTATATCAACCCGTCTTCTTTTATATTCTTCTTTTTCTTTTCTCTACATACCTTCCATACCGGTCTTTGTCTCTTGGATGTAAACATCCCTGAAATAAGACTACAAAAGCCCCCGAACCGACAAAAAAAAGTGTTTTGAGACTTTGAACTGGGAAATATCCGTCCGGAGATCAAGGTGCCTGGTGTTTGCGTTTGTGTCCTTGGCAGCTTGGTCTGTCAATTTATGTCTATGCATGACAGCATCGGTAGCGATTTGATTTATCTGTGAATATAATATCATTTTCTTATCGGGCTGTATATGTGTTCCTTGTGTCTTTATCCCTATGTAAACTTTTAGATCTCAAGGTGTACTATATATATGCAGTTAGCGGGAAAACGTTTCGTGTAAGTATACGTAGGATTCAATCGAGTGAATTTATATATTTGAATTGAATCTCAACTAGAAGAAAAGAACTGCTGGATTCAACAACATAGGAAATAAAAAGAGACAAGGGAGCCAGCTTCCAAAGGAAAAACATTTCCTTTAGGAATTGACTAGTACAAGATGATAACACAGTCGAGGGCAAGTTATGTACAGTGATGTGATGGGGCTTAAAATCTTTCTTGTTTTTCAAGGCACTAGTAGGGCCTCTTGAATGGATGGGTATTGCGACCAGCATCTTCTTGTCCACACATCTAACATGTGGAATAAATGTGGATTTGCCTGGAGATGCTAATCCGATTGGAGGCGAATAAATTATCGGTAGGGGGCATCTGCACGAGCAGCAGCTGCAATCTCAGGCTCCCACTTGTCACCGTTGGAGAGGAGCTTCTCCTTGTTGTACAGAAGCTCCTCGCGGGTCTCGGTGGCATACTCAGCATTGGAAGCTGAAAGACAAAAATATTAGTACTCCGGTCTGAATGTCAATTGAGATGTAATCGGAGGGTATTGGACTCACTCTCAACGATGGCATCCACAGGGCAGCTCTCCTGGCAGTAGCCACAGTAAATGCACTTGGTCATATCAATATCGTAACGGGTCGTCCGGCGGCTACCGTCCTCACGCTCTTCGGCCTCAATAGTAATAGCCTGGGCCGGGCAGATGGCCTCACAGAGCTTGCAAGCAATGCAACGCTCTTCGCCAGTGGGATAACGACGGAGAGCGTGTTCACCACGGAAACGGGGGGAGATAGGACCCTTCTCGAAAGGGTAGAAGATAGTGTAACTGGAACATAGGAAGGCAATTAGTTGATAAATTTCGATGCCATTGATTTTGGATTGCGATCCGCATCACCGGCAAGGTTGGGTGGGACAAGGACTTACGGCGGTCTGAAAAACTGCTCGAGCACCACGTACATGCCGCGGAAGATCTCTGCCATGAGGAAGTATTTGCTGGCCTTGTCCAAAGCGGACTCGGAGTCCTGATCCCAGCGCTTGGGCGGGGGCAGGCGGAACCCGGCCTGAGGGGGTCCCGCTGGGGTTGCTGCGCGGTACGTCGAGGAAGAGAAGTTTGCGGTTGAGCCCAGCAATCCGAAGGGAGTCGGCCGACGGTAGGCGATTAGCCTCGCGACCGAGCGGGTGGCGGCCATGGTTTTGAGAGGAGAGTTAGGTTGGATATATGGGGGAATCGAGATTCAATTGGAGGTGGAAGGGGAGCAAGTCTCAGGTTGTGGTGGTTTGCAGGTTTCGGGCTTAGGTCATTCCTTTCTGTCGGGCGTTGATTGGCCCGCAGGATTTTGCTGGGCGCGACCTCACATCTTTCCTCTTCTGCGGCAGCCGTCTTCCCCCAATCTCTACCCTTTTACTCTCCACCATTTCTTTTTAATACTTTAGATCTTTTCAGCCTTTGCGCTTGTCTGATCAATCTATTTCATCATGTTCCGCTCCGCCATTGTTCGTTCCTTGAAGGCTTCCGCCCCCCGTGTCATCAAGACCCCGGCTCCCATCCGCAGCTCCCTTGTTGCTGCCCAGGTCCCTCAATTCACTCCCTGCTTCGCTCAGGGTGTCCGCCTCTACTCCGCTCCTGCCGGTCTGAGCAAGAATGAGGCCGAGGGCCGGATAGTCAACCTGCTCAAGAACTTCGACAAGGTTCGTCATGTTGTTTTCCCCGGGAATCTCGCGATCTATCGGCTATGAACGAAAAGCAAAATGCTAACAGAATTTGATTCATATTCAGGTCTCTGATGCCAGCAAGGTCAGTGATTTACCTATCGGATCTACCGTCATGACTTTTACATCGCCATGAGCTATGGGAGAGGCCACCGAAAACATTCATCAACTAAACCCATTTGACCTGCAGATTAACGGCACTTCCCACTTCTCAAACGACCTTGGTCTGGATAGCCTGGACACCGTTGAGGTCGTGATGGCCATTGAGGAGGTACGCGCCTGGTTTCCCTCGGAAAAGCGTCAATTGTGTATTATATGATGGATATCTAACTGTTTCAATAGGAGTTCAGCATCGAGATCCCTGACAAGGAGGCCGACCAGATCCACAGTGGTACGTTATGTTTTGATGACCTCGGTATAATTCATGAATCAGAGCTGACATAAATATCACGCACAGTCGAGAAGGCTGTCGAGTACATTCTGGCCCAGCCCGATGGTATGTGAATCCTATAGGTACATCTTCTTCCTTAGCAATTGCTGACTTGTTCATAGCCCACTAAATATTTAATTTGAAAACTTGGGATCGGTTGGAGAATCGGGTAGAAAAAGAATCGGGATGTTGGCATCAGTAGGGTTCACTGGACACAGTGACACTCAACCGACATGCTATTTTGTATGCTGAATACATGCCAGTGGCTTTTCTTTCCTATGTCGTGTATATCATTTGAGTGCAATTTATGCAATTTTGAAGCAGTATTGCTACCACGTGGTGTTAATCACCAAATGCGTCTGGGCATCTTTGGTATATGTTTTCTGATGGTCCTTACGGGCCTTTGATAAATATATACATACATAGATATATACATAATATGTATATGTATATGTATATATTTATGTACACTATCTCTGTATAACCTATCCCCCGAGGCTGTGCACCCGGTTGAGCTGGGTAGGCTGAGCGGCGTAGTCCGGAACACATAGTAAACTCACCGGTGGGCTATAGGTGCTTTTCCTTATAGGCTAATACCTTTTAGGTGATATCTAGGCTTCAATACTCCATAATTGCGATATCTATAGATATATATAGATACATATCTATATGATATGTCTATATATATCTATATATTTCTAGCTTTTAATAATTTTAGAAATGA
The DNA here is from genome assembly GCA_928213465.1 of Penicillium sclerotigenum. Classification (NCBI taxonomy): domain Eukaryota; kingdom Fungi; phylum Ascomycota; class Eurotiomycetes; order Eurotiales; family Aspergillaceae; genus Penicillium; species Penicillium sclerotigenum. Next base: position 65,037 of record CAKMRK010001291.1, on the reverse strand, counting down.
TAATTATGTAGCCTTCTACTTTGTATGTTGTATATTTTCATATGCTAATAGTCTTTTCATATGCTAACAGTCTTATCACCAATTGACAATCAAATAAAGTTTTTAGTTGAATTTATTGCATCTACAATGTGTTCCGGACTACGCAGCCCAGCTTACGCAGCTCAACCGGGTGCACAGTTCGGCCGGGTGCGCAGTGTACTGCACAGCTCCGGAGATACCAACATTAAAGTCTACAGTTTGCTGCATGTGTTAAGTGTTAAGAATATGAATAAAAAAAAAAGGGACAAAGTATATTAGCATAGATAAATGGAGTAAGAGATTGTAGATGCCAAGTCGAGATTGTCAATTTTTTTTTAAAACAAAAAATAATCAAATAGAATCATAACGGGGAGATTACCATGTCCTTGAACGGGCGTTTTTAAGCACCCGCAGATACTCAAAGACACATCACCGAACTAACTTACTTTGTGCTTCACTCTTTCACAACTTTGTTTATTGCAGTCGCCTATTCCTCTCGTATTTAAGCGGGTTTAGTTCAATCTACCTGACACTGAATCGTTTTGGCTAGCCCACTCGATCTCTGGTTTCCCCTGACACCGAAAGTCCCACTTCAACCGTAGACTTTCAGTACTTTCAGTCTGGACGGTCCCTCTCAACATCTCACCACCCAGACAATCTAAATTCGCCGGGATATAGATTGGAAAGCCTTTAGTCATATCCGGCCATAACTCTCTCCCCTTCCCTTTTTGCTCCCCCCACGCCAACCCGACCCGATCTCATGGCCTCAGCAGCCGGGGGCTTGACTCGCCGCAGAGGCGCCGGTCGAGTCGCTGGGGCAGACGAACAAGATGACAGCCGAGTGTCATCGCCAACCTCCCGAAATGCCTCTTCGATGGATAACCGTGGACCGGAGACGTCGTTTACCAGTGCAGAGAATGGCCACAAGATCGCGTTCGACCCCCGCGACATCAGCGAAAACGAGGAACGGGGCAAGCAACCCAAATTGACTCTGATGGAGGATATCTTGCTGTTGGGTCTGAAGGATAAACAAGTGAGTCTTCACGGATATTATCCCATGGTCGATTTGTTCGATTTGTGGTCCCGATCGCTGACCTCGTGCCCGCGCCGCTATAGGGTTACCTGTCTTTCTGGAACGAAAACATCTCCTATGCCCTGCGAGGGTGTATCGTCATTGAGCTTGCGCTCCGCGGCCGTATAGGCATGCAGAAGGATTCGTCGCGGCGACGTTTCCCCCTGGCCGACCGCATCATCGAGGTCATCGACGATACACTGACTGGGGAGGTCTTGCTGGACGAGACACTGAAGATGATGAAATCAAGCGAGAAGATGAGCGTTAACTCATGGATTGATTTGCTGAGTGGTGAGATAAGTCCAGGGCAGAAATATTGGTTGCGACGTACTTACTGACCGGGGCTGCTTGTAGGCGAAACCTGGAATTTGATGAAGATCGGATATCAATTGAAGCAAGTCCGGGAACGACTGGCCAAGGGTCTTGTGGACAAGGGTATTCTCCGGACCGAAAAGCGCAACTTCCTTCTCTTCGATATGGCGACGCATCCCGTAGCCAACGGTGGTGCGAAAGAGGAGCTCCACCAACGGGTGCGCAACATCTGCAGCAACCGCACAGTGATTATCCCTCCTAGCCCGTGGCTCCCCGAAGACGCCGAATACAGATACCTTCGTTCAGTCAGCATGGTCTGCGCTGCATACGCCGCCAACGTCCTCGAGAACGCTTTGGTTACCATGAGCCACGAGGCTCGCGAGAGAGCTTTCGCCCAGGTGGATGAATTGCTGGCGGAGTATTCGCAATGGCCATTTGCCCGGAAGACTGGAGGTTCACAGGCGATTGGAGCTAATTTGGCCCAAGCGGTCAATGAGGAGCTCAATCGGAACAAGGATAAAGAGCTTCAGACGGAGGTAAGCTGCACCTCATGAACACTTGACTTGTGCTACGTGCTAACCAAACAGATTGTCGCCGCATGCTTGAGCGTTTTTACTAGACTTGATTCTTTACTTTAACGGAGGTACTGCGTAATGCACTTGTCCTTTGTTCTTCACGACTCCTTCTTTTTCGCCTTCTCTTTCGCTTCCCTTGCACCTCGGCCACAAAACTTCGGTTTCTTCTTCTGTTCATGTAGTTCGATTTTGTGGGATGGGGCAGAGCGTTGCTTTCTTTATTTTCACATGGAATCATCAGGTCAAAACTTATGCTTGTATGAGATATCTCATCAACTTTGATTTACTTCACCCTTTGTTTTATTCTTGTCTTTTCTTGAACTTGGCTTTTGGGACGGTGGTCTTTTGGCCTATCAAGTAAGTGGCCCAATATTTTCAAATTGATACACGACTCTAGGTTGCTTAGGCATTGCTTCTTGCCGCGAGGTGATTATGATATCTTTGTATTAAATCAATGTCATCAACATGACAATCTAAGCACAGGCAAAATTATTAACCCTAACAACCACCATTCCACCACGTCGACTCCCCGCTGTCCCAGCAGCCCCAGAAGCCAAAAGATGCGCCGCACGCGCAAGATCAACGATAGTAATCTCCCTCCCACAGACCAGGTTTTCCTCCACCAACTCTGCAATTCGCTCCATAGCCGGCCCATCAGGATTAACAGGCACAAACCGGCTCTTAATCCCACGCTTCCTCTCGCCCAACAAATCCTTCTCAGGAACAAGCGGAGACTGCTGCGCAACCTGACCATCCACAACAGTCAACACAGCCCCATAGTCCTTAACGACACCAGCAGCATGAGCCGCCCTGAATACTTCACCGCCGGCACAGTCGAGCACGATATCAACCGGCTGCCAGCGGCGCGCGCGGAACACCTTCTCGATATTACACTCGTCCGACGACGGGAGATGCGGGATGATGACTATCTCGTCCACTTCCCAGTCCTTCTCGATGATGTCGGCTTCGACTTGCGTGCAGGTTACACAGATCCACGGCCGGACAGGCATGGGGAAGAGCGAATCAGCTCGCAGGATCTGCACCGCGATCCGGCCGATGTCATTGTCGCGGGCGTTGGTAACGAGGACTCGGATCTTGGGCGGTTTTTGCTTCCCGTTGCCGTTGGAATTATTGTTGCCGATTATACTTCCTAGCAAGCTGCCGCGCCGCCCAGAGCTATTGTTGCCGGTGACTAGGTCGACCAGGTTGCCGCGGCGGGTATTGTTAGTGCCATTGGCACTGGCAGCAGGATCGACTGAGCTAGCAGCACGAGTGGCTGGGGCGTCGGTGGTGCCTTTAATCAAGCCGATCAAACTGTTCCGACGGACGGTGTTCTTGGGATTGGGGTCAACTGTGCTGGCAGCGCGCGGAATGGCTTTCTTGCCACTGGGGTTACCGCTAACGAGACTGATTAGGCTCTCACGACGCACGCTCTTAGCATTGGGCGCAGGATTGGCCGCTCTGGCAGCAGGAGGGATGTTGTCAATGTCACCACCGTTGCCACTGATGGTGCCGGCGGCATTGCCGTTGAGTGCAGGGCCGCGGCGATTCCACTGCCAAACCCAACGCCCGTTCCCATTTCCGTTGCCGGTACCACCGGTAGTATCGTTTACCAAGCCGCCGTTACCGGCGACTGTGCTTTTGCGGTGTCCGTAGCCATAATCCTTGCTACCTAGCACGGACTCACGGCGTTGACGCTGCCAAAGCCACCGTCCTATCCCATTCCCACCACTCCCAAACTCGTCATCCACCTCACTCAGCCCGCCAGGCACGTCAGGATCAAGCCCAGCATACCGAAAAAGCGCCTGCCAAGCTGTCAACGCCGGCAACGCAAGCGCCGCCGCCCCAGCAACGGTGATATTATCCGGTTTCAGCGCTAGCTCACCCTCTGTCGCGACTGCGTAGTCTGCGGCCCCGCCGTCACGCGTATAGCTTACTACGCCGAAGACTATATCGCCAATTTTGAATCTCGGGCCTTCCTCCCGCTCGTCGTCTTCCCGCGGCGTGCTGATGACTGTCCCGCAGAGACTGTGGAGTGGAATCTGCGGCGTGGTATTTGGAGGGTTGAGGAGTCCGGCGAGACGGATCTCGTCGTGGCAGAAGGCTGCTGCGGCGATTTTCAGAAGGTATTGCTGAGCGGAGGGCTGCGGGGTTGGGAAGCCAGCGTCGAAGACGAGGTTTGTTCCTTTCTGGCGGATAGTGCTGATGCTTGTGTCGGGTGAGAGGGCTTCGCTGATTTCTCCTTCTGGGATTCCGTCGGGTGGCTCACTGTCTAATCCGTTTGGGGTGTAGTAGAGGGCTCGCATCGACAGTGGTGTGAAGGGTGAGTCGTTCAGCGTCGATGAGTTGGGCTTCGAGGGATGTGAACTGGGCTTTATGGCTTCTGAAGTGCGTCCTGTCGCTTCTGGGGTGTCCTTTGAGGGTTCAGATGGCTGTTGCATGGCTTCAGGGGTGCGTGTTGAGGGATCTGATGGATGCTTGGGCTCACGTTCCACGATCGGTTGCGTTGGGGGTATGTCTGATTGCATATTGTCATTGGGATCTTGATGCACCTTATTAGTTTAGAGATCTTTGAGTCTTTTTAATGAATTGTAAGAAAGTGAGGCTGTGGAAGTTGGGTCTTTCTTTTGCCATTGCAGGTCTATAGATCGGAGGCCATTTCCTAATCTTGACGTATGTAGGGCTTAGGTCGATATCGCCACTTGACAATTCCGATCAATTCCATTGCAATGAGCAGCGATTCAATTTTATCTTTCCATTTGGCCTGATTTGACATAACAGTACGTAGTATATAGAGTCTTCATAGCACGTGGATAGTGAGATCGGAGTTTATTGATAATAGCAATGGCACCAATCAGAAGAGTAATTCAAGATGTGGAGGACATATAGAGGTTGAAATCACGGACGAAACCATTGATTTTATATCATATATCATGCTTAATTGAGAGATCCAATGCCTTGAAAGATTAAGTGCAGTGCAGTGAGGTCTGTTTATATCTAGCCCCTACTGACCTAGGGACTTGGGTGTTAAAGATAGTTGCTTGCCCTACCCTTCCAAGGCATGGTAGACACCATAGTCTAGCAGTTTGATAGTTTGCAGTGTATTTCTTATCCCTCAACCTGCTTGCCTTGGTATTTGCCTGCCTTCCGTATCGCCTGGACCCGACGTGCCGTTTTGATCGCCGGTCAATCCAGGCGATGACTTTTTATTTATTGGCTTTATCTTTGCCTTTAGACTTATCTTTGTCTTTGTGATAGGTAAAGTTGTTTTGCGTGACTGTCACGATGGTGGGCGAGGTGGAAGATATCTTGGAAACACAGTAAAATAACCCAACTAAATATGTACAGAATATTACATCTATAAGGCCTGGTCCTCCATACCAAGCCCGTCAATAAAATTATACAACTCCTTCGGATCCTCAAAGACTGTCCAAATATGCGGTGGCACATCCCGAAACGCCTTTTCAAATCTCGCTGGTTCATTCTTCTCTTCCATATCCGCCACTTCCTTAACCTTGCGAATAATGATAGCATGAATCCACTCGGGATACCGACTATACATCTCTGCATAAGCCTCCGGATCCTTTTGCGTCGAATCCCCTATACAAACTACCCTCCGACGGGGAAACCACCGCCGAATCTTCTCCATCCGATCAACCTTGTACTCCTGCGTCTTCTCAGTGAATGACTTCATAAGCCCCGTGATATCCATCCACGAGTAATCGCGCAGCACTAGCGTACCCGGACAGTAGTGTTCATCCAGGAAGCCATGCAGGAAAGGGTAAAGATTATACGGCGACGCGGAAAGATAAAACCACGCCGGAAAAAGCTCCGAATGAACATATTTGTATAGCTCCGGCATACCAGCAATGGGCTCAGGAATATCCGCAAATGTCGTGCGGATAACCCCCGTCGGCTCAAGCGTCATAGTATGCTTCATCGTATCGTCAATATCCGAGACAACCAGCCAGCCCTCCGGCGCAGCAAAAGTCGTACTCATCGAGACAGCCTCGTCGCCGAAATTCTGCAGTCGCGGCCGCACAACATCCCCGTCGTACATGTCCACGTCACCCATATCGACCGTCTGGCTGATGATGCCGTTGCGGTCGGACGGGCCGAGTCCGTGCGACTGCCCCGGCTGGGATAGGGGTACCTGCAGCATGACCGTGCACGCCGGTGAGACCTGGTTGAGGAAGGGCTGGACGCGCTCGGCGATGCGTCGGCGTGCTTCGTCGTCGCTGCCTATCTCGCCGTCCAGCCCGATGTAGTCGGCGATCGCGGCGACGAGGTTGCCCACGTCTTTCCGGCCTTCTGTTTCAAAAATGCAGGCGACTACCTCGGCGTGCCAGCACTGCTGGTTCTCGTCTGTCTCCTCATTTACCGGCTGGTACGCTGTATTGTCTAGCAGCCACACGGTGTGCTTGCGTGGGTCTGCTGGGTGCGCGAGTGGGTTTTTAGGACCAAGAAAGGATGAGAAGAAATTTATGAAGGCTGAGCTGCGTTTTTCTTGTGTTGGTGTTGGAGATGTGGAAGTGGAGACCTCATGAACCTCCTTTCTGGCTTCAGCGACCGACAATTCATCTGGTGTGAGCTGCGGCATGGTATTGGCGCCGATTTAGCTTCTACTCTCAAGGTTGAAGCGTTTTATATGATAAAATAGTACTTGAATTAATGAAGAAAATCCCCGAAAAGCACATGTCCGGGCGCAAAGGCAAAAAAAATGAATGGAACTCATCAGGGGAGAGCCGATCATATATAGCTAGCCCCCGTTAGTTGACGATCTAGCGTTAGTGCCATCCGGTGCTCTTCAGCCAAGAGCCTCTATTCCCACCTGATCTTGTCTGCCTTTGAAGGCAACTCGTATTGATGTCATATTTGATGTGAACACATAACATTTAGGTGGGTGACAGGGGCAGGGGCATATATCAGTTGTCAGTTGGTCAGGTCAGGCGAACGGAGCGTTGCGGGATTGGCTTGGCAGTAGGGCTGAGCTTCTGACGAACCTGATGAACTTCATGACTTGATGAACTTGGGGTTTCCCCCGGCTGATCTGAGGTAAAGTCTCGATGCATTTTGGGAGAAGATTTTAGAGGCTGTGAAAATTTGAAGTTTTCTTTTCCTGTGGGCAAGAATGATCGACTTTTCACGCAGATTCTCCATGATCTCATACAATATTTATCTCATTTACTAGTAGATGGACTGAGGTTTAGACTATGAATAATATACGAACCCCGGAGGAGAGTGCACAATTATTACAAATCGCTAACACCATGTATCAATTCTATATTTAGTAACCATCCGGTTAACTTGAATGAAATGTACACTATCCAGACATATCAGATCATTCCTGCAACGGGTATCCATATCCAACCAACATAGCAGGCTCATCAATATTATGATGCTGATAACTGCAAAGAAGAAAAAAGGTTAACTTCAAGGTCAGTGAGGTGGGATAAAAGAGAATTACCTGAGGACGCCAACAGCACCAGGATCGAGCATCAGAGAAAGAGGGAACTCCATAGGATATCCCAGCCAGCGCTTGGTAAAGGCACGAAGCAAATGTCCATGCGCAACCAGCAGGATGTCCGAAGGATTCTCTCCGTGCATGTTGTCCTTGTGGATCGCGCGAATCTCTTGAATGAGATTATCAAGACGGTCCGTCACCTGTTGCGCAGACCTATATTGACCTGGTCAGATATACAAGATCATAGGGGAGAGAACATATATTCGAAAGAGATTAACAAAAAAAACAAAGACCTACTCTCCATTTTCGCAACCATCCCTCCAGATATCCCACTCGCTCTCGGTATCCAGACCGTGCTCCTTTCTCAAGGCCCGGATTTGCTTAGTCAACAGACCTTCATACAGACCGTAGTCCCACTCAGCCAGTCTGTCTGTTTCAGAGACCTTCTGTGCATCTTTGAGCGCTTGCTTGTCGGCATCAGAGAAAGCAATCTCATAGGTCTGCATCGCTCGCCTGCGAGGACTGATGTAGACATGCGCAAGTTTGGCAGGGTCAATCAATCTACCGGATCCGACAATCATCTTGCCCGATGCATTGACCTGGTTGACACCATCTTGGGTGAGCTCAAGCTCAGTGATTCCGGTGTACCGTCCGTTCTTGGACCATTCCGTCTGCCCTAGAGTTTGGTTAGACTACGGAAAGAAGATATTGACGTCCTGGGACATACCGTGTCGGTAGAGGAAGACACGGGGTGTGCCGGAGTCTTTATCGGGCATGTTTGCACTATTGTTCAAGGGTAGCCCAAGGGTGGTGGTTGAAAGTGGGTTGCGGGATTGTGGGAAAAGTGGAAAGGGATTTCCGTCCCCGGTGAGTTTTGAACTTCACCCGCCACGTGTGCTAACTCAATTTTGAAGTGAATAGTAGAATATTGACCTTTTTTTTCTACCTACATGTGGATTTATAAATAAAGAGGGTCTAAAAGTGGATTGCTAAAGGGGGTACTTGATATCTATGACCTTGGGGGCGATTTTGCCCCGCCATCGCGGGGTTTAGTGTTTTTTATAGTAGGATGTTGTAAGTAAACGAACTCGTTATCTTGAATAATATAGATTCAATATTCATAGACACTATTTTATTGACGTACATGTCAAGGGCTTCAGTCTCTATAGCTTAAAATAGGTTGTTCTTCATTTTTAAGCCTCTATGCTACGAAACGAGGGCTGAGACACTCAAAGTGTTTATTTTGAATACATAGAAAGCTTTGTTATAAAGTTATAAAGTACATCATGTCTCACCGACAATCCCCTTGTGTTGAATCATGCAGGTATAGTCTTTTTCTTTGTCTAGCTCTTATTGAAGTTTCCTTTCGATTTATCAAACGAATCATATACAATAACAACAATGACCCTAACCAAGATTAACTCCAGGACTGTATTTCCCTCAATCATCAACTTTTTGCCTACATCGACTCTCAGACATAGATATCGCTATCCCGTTGATACCTTGCATATCCAGTTCAACTTTCAACAATGAATTTCTTTTAGCCCTTGCATATTCTAGGTCATGCGTTTCCTGGACGCCCCATTAAATCTCTTTGTTATGCTTGCCCTAGCAAGATCAACATAAGTCTAGCCAACTTCATATCTTAAACCGATAAACCAGAGTGTATAGTCCACTTACATACAACTCAAAACGAGACTTAGGCAAGTAGGTGGCATGTAAATCCATTTAGAGAGCGATACTAATCCTAACATATACCAGCCAACGAGGTTCCTCCAACATTCCAACATGCCTTCGACAATTTCACCCGAGCTATCCACCTCATCATCATATCAACGTCGAGATGCCCTCAGATACGCTCCCAGCCGGAAGTACCGATCCAGTCGAACTTTCATCCGTCCAGTCTATATGGAAGCAAACCCGCTCATCCGTCACACTTCCTCACACTCGTTGACGCATTCCTGGCCCGAACATCATGCAGTTGATTGCCCACGATGCCATCGGCACTATAGCGTCAGCTTTTGCAGGCAGCAACGGTGGTGAGAATGATCTGAGCTTATAATCTTAATTTTGGGAAATGGTTAGACTGGGCAGCATCTAAATATGGTTCTATTGTTCGTGTCTGGCTCAATGGAATCCATGCCGCTCGGTTCTATATCATAGAAGTATCTAGTCGAGGTCATGATATCGGGATCGGCATGGTGGACGAATCCATGGCCCTCTGTGATATGAGATTTGCATCTGACGAGTCTGATATTCTTCAAGAAACGAATGATTTGGCTCATTTTTTTTTATTTTAATTCACATTGTAGTCCCACGGGCATTTAATACGACTAGCTTTATTATCATTAGGTACACCTTTGTGAAACCAATTATCGCTCCTCTTCTATCCTAATCCAAGAGGGAGGTACATTCTCCACCATTCCCTTCCCAACATTCAAGCAACGAAGCCACCACCTTTTCATTTTGTTCCTCAAGATCACTAGCAAGTTTTCGTTTCTGCGCCTCGAGCTCGGAGATAGTGCTCGTTTGTTCGTTAATCATGGTTCTCTGTCTATCCAGCTTTATTGTCTGTATGTTGAGTTTGCAGGACTGTTCGTTGAATCGAGACAATAGTTCCGTATATAGCTGTTCAAACGGTGGCGCATCTTCAAGATCGAACATCATATCTGAATGCTCGTCGTCTGCTGTCCATTGTTCAATTATTTCAACCAGATGCACTAGAGTATTGTGGCTTGGCTGGAAAACACTCCTATCCTCTGGTGTCATCTGGTTGATAAGTTCTTCTTGGTATTCAAGCTCCAAGGACATTGTACTAGCAAAGCTACCGAAGACTTCCTTCACCTTTGTATCTCGCTTTTCCAGCGAAGACGCTATGTTAGTCTGTTCTTCAAGGTCATCAACCAGCCTTCCCTTTTGGAACTCGAGGTCAGAAATCCGTTTTGTCTGTTCCTCGTGATAACGAATCAGCTTTTCTTTTTGGCATTCAAGGTCGGAGATCTTCTTGGTCTGTTCCTGCAGTTCATATGTAATGTTTGCCGTGTGTTGTTCCAACCGGACCACGGCCTCTTTGTGCTTCTTTGTGAGATTGAGGATAAGTTTCCCCTGTTCCTTCATCTTATGTCTCAGCTGTGCATTTTCTTCCTGAGACTCCTTGAGCGCGTGGCGATGCTGTGATGGAGTGGAGTCACATGCTGGTCCAATCTCATCAATCATGAGCTGCGGATTAACTGAAGGCTCTCTCCATTCGGGTTCTTCGACGAGCAAGCGGTTCGGGCTTTGGCTCTGCTCTCCGAGGTCGCGTGCCATCTTTGGGGTTTGCGCTTTGAGCCTAAGTATGAGCATCACGCCTATTTGATTGATATAGGTTGACTTGTCGCTAGCGTTCGGTGTTTGATGACCAGATGTGGCTCCAGTGAGTATTCTTTTATTGTATGGGTTTGAGTGGGTTGACTTGAGGGATTTATATTGCTTGCCTTGGGTCTTGCTCCGATTTCATATTTGGCGCGGAAGGCACAACTATGTCCTTTGGGACCACAACTATAATTTTAGGAACTAAACCAACCTCGGAAGAAAGATAGTGGATTTGATGTGTGAGGTCCATGGATGATACCTGGTACTTTTCCCCTTTCCGGTGAATATAGTTCCTCGCTCGCCGAGTACAAAATAAGATATCGTTGTAATGAGTCATAAACATAGGGCATGAAAACAAACATATTTGCAGGCCTTCAATACCCAAGGAGCGGATACACTCCCACAGGTCGCATGGTCTAGTAAAAGGAAACTTGGTGATCCCCGGAATTGAGCGAGGCGCACCTTCAGAAAAATGATCCCACCCCAATGGCGAGATGGTGAGTGGCAATACTGGGTACCAGAATCTTAAGACTCCAATTCAACGGACCAAGTGCACTTGCTAGGGCAGTACTCGCAAGCAATAAAGATGTGATCGCTCTAAGAAGAGATGATTCCGTTTGGACCAAGAAGCTAGTAATTGATGTTCAATTGGCCTCACTTTCACCATTTCTTCGGGGCAGAAATCTCCGCCCGAGAGAATGAGGCAGAGATAGTCTCATTTCCTTTTCGCTGCTGAATCGCTTTGATTCCCGTGCGGTCAGTGACCGTGGTTGCATTAATGATATTGTCGAATGCCTCGTCCTCGCTTCCTCCTGAGCCGGACTCGGCATCTGAGTCGACATACAGCTGCTGTGGCCGAGAAATTTTCTCTGGCTGCTGTTTTTCCTCTTCTTCCGGGTTCTGGAATGATTTAGAGTTGAGGATCTTGCGGCGGATTTCGGCCATTTGCTCTTCATCTTCGGAGTCATCGGAAATCGCGAATGGATCTTTGTCCTCATCTTCCTCTTCGTCGCTGCCCTCATCTTCGTCATCTTCGTCTCCGCTTTCGTCGTCCTCGTCGTCTGAAGTTCGTGCGGGCAAGCGATTGGTGTTTCCTTTGGTCCAGATATCATCACCTCCATCGACGCGGTTGTCTTCATATTCACGTTCGATCTTGGTTAGCCATTCCTCTTCCGTCCTCTTTACATCCTCTTCCGTTTCGCAGGCAGCATAGCGCGCCAGAAGTTCTTTGTTGATTTCCAAAAAAGACGGCCCATAGCTGAAATGTCTGAGGAGGTCTTCCGCCCATTCGGGGCGACGGCAAATGGCGAAACAAGCGGCGAGCGCCTCGACACAGTTCAGGCGCCATGGTTTCCCGTAGTTAACTGTGTTGGCGGCGATAAGGTAGGGCACTACATACCAAGATAGTTAGCATCCCACGAATCCAGTGTATCATTGCCCAATTCTTATCACATACGAAGTCGTTCACATTTTCCGCCGATTCGCGACCAGGGCACTTCCTTAACTCGCACCCAAGAGCATTCCACCACGGCAGCACCGTACTGTTCCATGATATCTTTGTCTGCGGGAGAGATGATCCGCTTAGCATTTGGGCTAGTCAATCGTCAGTATGCAAGCTAAGACAACCAAAAACATGTGCCGCGAAACATACGAGACAATCACGCCGGCGTGTCGCTGGCCTATGTGAAGCTCTCGCATCAGACCGAGCTTCATCAGTCGCTTTCCTGAGCATCGCTTAGGATCGCAGTGTCCCATATCCCAGCAGGCAGCCTTGTAAGGAGGCCTCGAGGAGGTCGCGCCTTCAACTTCTTCATCACCGCGGGGCACTCGCGGGCGGGGGTTGTTGCTGAATTTCTTGCCTCCTCGCGAGAAGTTGTCTTTTTTGTGGCGAACCATTGTGAATGATGAGATCGAGATCCAAAGAGAATATTCAAAAACGCCCTATTTGAAGTATCTTGAAGTATTCTGTGGTGGTAAACGTAGTGATTGGGAAAAAAAAGATCCAAGGTCAAGCACAAGCGCCACACGTGCAGGCTAAACGGGTTCTCCACCCGCCTCCCCGTCCGCGACTGTACACATCTCCTCTGGATCCCTGTGCTTTCCAGTACCTCCCTCTTTATCCGACTAATACCATTTCCCTCTTGTTTCCTTGTCTACCGCCACCCTGGAGGCTGCATCTGCACGAATGGCGGCTAGGGACCGTTTTGGTGTCTACGCTGAGCCAGGCGCCTCGCCGTTGCAGCGGGCGATTCGTGAGTCTAGCGTTGGAATGAATATAACATAAATGATACATACTGATGCTTAATTACCCACAGGAAATGCTTGCGATCCTCAAAACTACGAGCCGAATCTGGCCCTGAACCTCGAAGTTGCGGATCTAATCAACTCCAAGAAAGGCAATGCGTGAGTGCGAACACTCATGTTCTATGGCACACACTCATGTATTCACTTTTAGGCCCCGAGAAGCTGCATTCGATATCGTTCATCTCATCAATTCCCGAAATCAGAATGTCGCATTATTGGCGTTGGCGGTACGTGGGGAGCTCAAATGACAGCTGATGCGGGGGAGACTGACAACCGGGGTCTCTAGCTTCTCGATATCGCTGTCAAGAACTGCGGATATCCTTTTCATCTCCAGATTGGCACAAAGGAATTCTTGAATGAGTTGGTCCGCAGGTTCCCCGAGCGGCCACCCATACGGCCCTCCAGGGTCCAGCATCGCATTTTGGAGTCGATCGAAGAGTGGCGCCAGACTATCTGCCAGACATCGCGCTATAAGGATGACCTAGGATTCATTCGGGACATGCACCGTCTGTTGCTTTACAAGGGGTATATGTTCCCGGAGGTCCGCCGAGAAGATGCTGCGGTCTTGAATCCAAGTGATGTATGTGGTCCCCGCATGGTATTGTGTTCAGAGTCAAATTAACGTTGGTTAGAATCTCCGCTCAGCAGATGAGATGGAAGAGGAAGAGAAGGAAGCACAGTCTGCTAAACTCCAAGAGTTGATTCGGAGAGGCACTCCCTCTGATTTACAGGAAGCGAACCGGCTCATGAAGGTTATGGCAGGATTCGACAATCGGCATAAGACTGACTATCGAGCAAAGGCCGCGGAGGAGGTTGTTAAAGTGCAGCAAAAAGCCAAGATTTTGGAAGAGATGCTGCAGAATCAACAGCCCGGGGAAGCTCTCCCCGAAGGCGACGTTTTCGAGGTAAGTGATACAACGTCCGGCGATTTGTTTGCCATTCGATTGGTCTCTGACGTTCCTACCAGGAACTTGCGAGTGCTTTGCAAAGCGCTCATCCCAAAATCCAGAAAATGTGCGAGGAAGAATCGGATGATCCCGAGGCCGTCCACAAGCTATTGGAGATAAACGACAGCATACACCGCACAATCGAGCGGTATAAGCTAGTCAAGAAGGGTGATCTGGCTGCTGCATCTCAGATTCCCAAGGGTACACTGGGCACCACGACCGGAGTCTCAAAAAATGCAAACAACGAGCTCTCTCTTATCGATTTCGACCCGGAGCCTGAACCCAGCTCCAACGGTAACGAGGCAGGGCCATCCCAAGGTGGTAGCTCCTTGGAGAATGACCTGCTCGGCCTTTCATTAGGTGAACAGGTTTCCTCTCCTGGAGGTGGTATCTCTCTCGGGTCTTCCAGTAAGCACTGCGGCATAGTACTCCCTAAATCGCCACCACTGACCAAAATCACAGTGAATTTCCCATCCATGTCAGCAACCTCAACGCAGCCTGTTGCATCGCAATCTCAGCAGCAGGCGCCATCAGCTTTCAAACCCAATTATGATATCCTTGCTTCTATGAACAGTTCGCGACCTGTCTCTCAATCTCCCACACCTGTTATGGGGGTCTCGCCCCAAGCCCAGTCCACAGCGACTCCGCCACCAGCGGCTGACCCATTTGCATCGCTCGTCTCTGCCAGCCCACGGGCAACATCTAGTCCCTTCCAACCACCGGCGCAAAGCCAACCTGCTCCCGCTTCGTCGTCATTGCTTGACCTAGTCGGGGGCACGGTTCCGTCCCCGCAACCGGCGCGGCAGGCCGCTCCAGTGGAAGATGATGAGTGGAATTTCGCATCCGCATTGCCAGCGAGCAATGCACTTCCATCGACTAACAAGATCCAAGTCCTCAACTCTCAACTCCGTATTGACTTTGCTGCACGCCGGGCGCCGAACCAGCCACGCCAGATCCACGTTGTAGCCATCTTCTCAAACGCAACTAGTCAGCCTATTGGAGATCTTCATTTCCAGGTCGCCGTCGAGAAGGTAAGCTATTTCCCACGACTACCATAATGCACTTTCTAGATGAGTTTGCTGACAATTAACTAGTCCTACACGCTACAGCTCCGACCGCAATCGGGCCGAGACATTGCACCCCAGCAGCAAAATGGGGTTCAACAAGAAATGCTCATTGACGGAATTGATGTTGGGAAGGGCAACTCGGTGAAAATTCGGTTCAAGGTGTCTTATAAGCTTGGCGGGGAGGCCCGTGAGGAACAGGGGATGGTGCCACCGCTGGGAATTGCCTAAGCACGCCGATCCCAGAACTTTATCTTGTCTATTTTTGTTTGCACCCGAGATTTCTCCCCAGATATGTCCGATGAGAGTTTACCCTGAGCGGACAATCTAACATCCACTCCCGTTGAATCGTGGTCTTATGTATTGGTGCTGGCTACTTCCATCCAGGCATCATCGGCAGATTTGGCTCTTCTTCTCCTCTTGAAGTCCTTTTCCATTGGCTTTGCACTCATTGAGAACTTAGCGTCTTTTACTTCTACTGTTTATAAACAAGATTTCATTTGCAATGGTTTTTCCTCTTGTGGCAAGGGGACGGTGTGCTTGTGGGTGGATTGACTGATTGATTCGCAATGATGCCGATATGAAAGCCGTCAGGAACGAATCAATGAACCAATCTCTGTCCTCATCCATGTGGAAGAGAGAGGGGCCCATTCCTTTGCCATACTTTGTCCTATAGCAAGTCTTCTAGAGTGGCGGTACCGTCCTACCTAGCCAAGTAACCAACGCAAACACCGAGCACGAGGAACCAGCCCTAGCGTCAACCCTCACGTACCTGCATGCACATTCGTGGAATGTAGTCCGAGCAGGAAAAGAAAAAAGCAAAAAAAAAAGAAAAAAAAGAAAAAATCAATTCCGCGGAAATTTCTCCCTGTGTAGCCCACCCAGCGCCACGGCCACAGTTATATGGCTAGCCACACATTCCTTTCCAAGTATATATGCCTGCAGATCTTGTTTCATGTTTCCATAATCGTGCTGGCGCGACGTGAACTGTAGTTTGGGTTGATATTGTGGCTTTGTGTGGGGTTCCTATGGAGTACTTGTTCGATCCTCCGATCAATCTCCGAGAGATCAACTATCCAGCCTTTTGGAGGAATCTGGTGATTGGATTACTTGGTAGAGGAAATGTAAGATACCTGGTATTAATTTTGATATTCAATCTTTATTCTCATGTCTATGCTTTTCACAGATCGTACGGAATACATGTACGGATGTATATAGTTACTCCGTACTTCGTCGTACATGGATGTGGGCGATCAGCGGGGGTGATCGGTTTGATCGCCGAGTCCCCACTACATATGGTATCTATGTTGTACATGGCTAATCGCTAACGCCGATAAAACCATAGGAATTGTCAATATGTCAATCAAATGAAAACAAAATAGGACATGGATAGTTCATGCAATGGAATATGAAGAAGCGTGATATTTGGATTGTTCTGTGGCAAACTCCGTGGGCCTTTGTGCTTGAAATCGCTTAGTCTCGGCCGGATACGATTAGGTAACCCGGCTTTAGACCGGTGGCAAACCCCCAAGGAAACCCCAAGGATGATGGGCTTTCAATATGGCGTTTTCCCATGGGAGACGAGGCCAGATCAGGCAGGTATATGTCCCGAGGCCAAGAGAAGAAGGATTTGAAGCTGTTTGAAGACAAATTTGCGTGCCAGGGGGGCTAATGTGGCTAATTGAGCCATATCTTGCGTGGTGTACTAAATGGTATCAGCTAGCGATGGACTACGATAGTGGCTAATTGGAGTGATTCTGTACAACATATATCATGTATACTGTATACTCGTGTGGGTGCCCGGTGTTTATGCCTCAGTTTGTCCGTACGATAGATCGCGCTATATGATCCTGTTCCTAGCAACAATTAACCTTTGGCCATAGGCGTACTTTATACTCTGCAGCGACAGATCAATATCTTTTGAGCGCAAATGAATACCTAAGTTCACCACATTCAAAGCTATTAGTAGAGCCCCATACTGGTATCATGTTATGCTGATTAGAACTATTAGTAGTCCACGGACGGAATTCCAACAAAATCCGTCGAGGTATCCTGGAGCCTGCCCAGCCCTGCAGGTGGGGTACGCTGAGGTACGCCAAGGAAATCGCTTAATTGGGAAGGCAGGGACTCCCCGGTCTGTATATCATATTCAATGGAAACTTGGAGTGAAACAAAAATTTACTCGGAATTTCCGATTGGTACGATGATACAGATCCTGTACCAAGTGTTGCCTCTAGAAGTGACAATAGTACCTGCTATACTAAATGTTTCATCACACGAGGATGCGATTAATTGACGATCGAGTATCCGAAATACTACACTAGATCCGACATGCAGGAACCTTAGCCCTAGGTTTTCTAAGACGATCTTTGTTTGACTTGATATAAATAACCATATCCTTGAATTTCAGGTCTCTAAATGAAATGACAAGCTGAGTAACATGTGGTGTGGTCCAGCCCTGACCCCCCCTGCCCAATCCGGCTATCACGTGGTACCATTCTCCTGCGTGTTACCGAAGGCACTTCTCACAGAAGAGAGAAGAAAAAAAAAAAAAAGGGCGATGGTCTAACGGTTAAGGAATATGATCTGCAGTGATTTTCGATAGAGTAACATCTATTGGAATCTGCCCAGGTGTCTGGAGTGCAGAGTAACGCCGCCCCACTTAATAGCTGCGAATGGTCTAGACCTTTAGAGTTAATCTGAAATCACATTTAATTTCTTGATAACTACACATTTGGTGTCTTGCATCTTTATTTGTAAAAAGTAGGAAATAGTCTCCGAAAGGACTAGACATATGCTATGAGTGGCACCATATCCATATCGAGCCATTCGTATTTAGCTGGTGGCGTTCTCAGACTGGGCTAGGTAGAGAAGAGGGACTGGACTAGGACTGGACTAGGAATGGACTAGGACTGGGTTAGGACTGGGTTAGGACTGGGCTACCATGGACCGAGCGGCCGTAAGTTTTTCAAGCGCCCAAACTATGATCGGCTCTGTTCCGTGGTTCTGGCCCCAAGCTTGGGCTTAACTTTGACACTCAGGTTTCCCCTCTGACCTTTTGGTATTTAACTTACCTTCCCCCTCTTCTTTTGTGATATACTCTTCTTACATAAATCTACCTTACCTATTAGGTACTATATTTAATATGCCTTTGTCAGATCTAGACCAGGATATCACGCCTATCCCCCGTTCACGGGAGGAGAACCAAGAGAGGTATGTAATCTACTCTACTATAAAGGAAAAACCCGCATTGCTAACAACCACCCAGAGCCTTTATTGCTGCTTCACGACGAAAGGATCGCAGCTTAGATGCTCGTCTGGAATCTGCAAACCGGGCTTCTATGTTGCATAAGAAGCGTACGGGGAAGGCCTTCCACATCACCAAGGAGATTGTTGAGAAAGAAGCCATGTATGAAGAGGTCGATGAGCGGTATCAAGAGAAACGAATTCTCATGCTGCAACGTCAGAACGAGCAAATCGAAGACCAATTCAAGAATCATTTACTGGCCGCCTTTGCAGCCCGCGCTCAATTCAATACATCCTCCATCCATAGTCGGCGAGCAAGCCACATGACTCCACGCCCATCAGTCAATGGAGTCAATGGTGGTCCTCGCAAGATGAGCTTGGATCTTTCCAACATCCGCTCTTCTTTCCCCCAGGGCTCAGGCTTGGCAACAGGTGATGGCTACGTACTATCACCTACGGCATCATACGACCAGAGTGCCCAGTCCTACATGGCCTGCATGAGCGGTTCCCAGACGCCATACTCGGACATGTTCTCTGCCTCAACAGGGGCCCCATCTGGACAAATCCCAGCCTACATGAATCAACAAGCCTCAGCACCAGCCTGGAACTCCCAAGTACCCGCATGGGCCCCGATGCAACACCAAAACCCAACCCCTGGACCAACCCCCACAGACACGCACGCCGTGCAAATGTGGCAGCAGCAAATGATGCAGCAGGCTCAGATGCCCGACACCGCAACCCAAATGCACCAGTTCAGAGATCGTCTTGCATCTGCACCAGAGTTGCCTTTGCAGCACACCGTGGCTCCACCGATTCCTTCAGCATCCATGTCTGGCCTCACTGGCCACGGCCCTAACCATGGTCACACACGCGGCCAGTCCCAACCATCGAACAATGTTCACAACCTCAACCTCCTTACTCAGAGCACACACATTTCCCACCCCCAGGTGGCTTCCTCCAGTTTTAGCTCTCCTAAGATCGAGGCCCTCTCAGCCGGCACTCACTCCACACCTGACTTCTGTCCCACTCCCAATACCCCGCTGTCACCAACGACTGCTACCGCGCTCGCTACCATGTCGCAGAGTGGTAAGGTCAACGATGATGGCATTATGGTCTCGCATGAGGGGATTGATCCTGATTTTACGGATTTCAGTCAGTTCGCTTTCCAGTTGGGTACCTCGACTGTTCCGCTTTCCGATCGTGACCAGCCTTTTGGATTTGATGATCTTCTCGCTGTCGATGATTTCACCAGCGTCTCTTGTTAACTTCATCTCTCTGTCTATCATGCCTATTATGATCTATGATACCTGATATACCTAGGTGGTTTTTGTTGGTTTTCTTTTCTTCTTTTCTTTTTCGTTTTTGGGTGTATATCGTGTTGCCTTTGCACATTTGCTTTTGTATCATATTTATCTCTCATATTTATTTCTCATTTAATATCCTGAACAGGGGTCAGGATTGGAGATGTTTGTATGTATCGGATGAATCTTTTTGCTCTTTTTTTTCATTCTTCCTCCCCATTAAACATTACTTTTCTTCCATGTTCAGTGACACAAAAAGACGAATTCTATCCACTTTTCTTTTTTTAATCTCCGTATTTGATTTTTCCCTAGGTGGATTTAACGTTGCATTGATCTGCAAACAACCCTCGCCAAGTCCGCGTCCTAATCCGGGGCCTTCCCCACCCATCCCTCTAAAGACTGCGCGATTATTGGCGTCTCATTTTATTTCATGGGATAAACCTAGTCACAGACTCTATGCTCCATCGGCCCCTGCTAGTACAGCTGTAGCTATCCATAGATGTAGCTACAGCTATAGCTCTCCCCCCCCGGCAGTCCCACCTCTCACCTAGACATTACATAGGGATAACTTTTTACCTTTTTCTTTCCTTAACCAGTACTGCTTTTTCTGTCTTTAGCTTTGAGCACTAAATCTTAACCCTTGTATACACAATTTTTCTCCCTGCAAATGCCGCATCTAGTAACCCAACTCCACAGCCAACATGCTCCCTTGGTAGTAAGTCTCCAGCCCTGCCTACGTAGGTCTATCCCACAATTAAAAAAAAGCAACATATAAAAGCCTGCCGGACTATGAGGTATTTCCTGTATTCCCCAACCCACCACCTAGTTCCTCACGGACCAAGTACCTAATCTAATTCCAGCGATCAGACCATCCTCGACCATGGCACCGTCCGCCTCAATTTGTCACATCGTGACCACCGTGCTATGTCATAGCCCTGGAGCCTTCAGTACATCCCAGGCTAGGCCTTGCGTGATATATGGAAAGGCAGGTTTGTCCTCTTTGGTTGCAGGGGATGTGAACTCTGCTTCCTCTGGTTTTGGAAATTTCCTTGTTCTTGTAACCTCGCTCTCGTCTCGTGTGTTGCCTCGGGATTGTTTGTGACTCGTGCGGGCCACGCGGTAATAGCCTTCCTTGGCTGATTTGTAAGTAAATTGAGTTGACGGGTGTAAATGGTAGTTTCCGCGCGTAGATTTAGATTTCGTGTTGAGGGAAAGTAAGTCGAAATTGAAGTGCCCCGTGCCCTGCGGGATTAGTTGCAGTTTTCACACCTCCGCACTGCTTGGACCGCTGAGGCGTTCCCGGGGCTATGGGTCAACGGCGATCGTGCAGGGTCGACTTATTCTCTTTCTACCTTTTGTTATAATATTAAGGGCAGTGCGCTGATATCCTACCAGTCCCTATAGCAATGCTATTGTGAGTTAAGTAAAGCGAAAATTTGTATACAAAGATAGATTTAATACTAAAAGCCAGTAATTCTTAAATACACCCAACTATGAAGGGAAAAAGAAAAGAAAAGAGTGACCTACAGAATCGCAGATTGCGGGGTTAAGGTTGCAGCTGGGCTAGCCTTAGAAGAGAAGCTAGGACTTTAATTGGCCAGCAAGAAAATTAGCGCCCGCACTGACCCATGAGAAGTATAGAATCCATCCACGCCTCAACCACGGTCGAAAGACAAGTCCGAGGGTAGCGTACCAGCGGTTGAGAGCTGGTTATTGTCGGCACACAACTAATGTCCCAAGATAAAAATCAGTCTTGAATCAGAGAACTCTAATTCTTCTCACCTGTGGAGTAGAAGGGGATCCCCGTGCAGCTCTTAATGGGGCCAGGTCCAGCATCCACCCACGGGTCCCACAAATGCTTGCCTACATGTGGATTAATGCTAGGGTCTCTACACTTGGTTCAGGTTGGATTGGATTGCAACGCTGGCCCCGTGCACGCTTGCGGGGGAGTGATTGGTGGCGATTTTCTTTTCTTCCCTTTTGCTTTTCGGGTTGAATGCTGGGTTTAGGGCCCACGGGTCCGGTGGGTGGCCTGTCAGATTGACAGATTAGTATGCGGGTGATAGGCCCACAGGTGGGTGATAGTGATAGTGATGGATAGACGCCCTGGCCGTGATGGCTCCAGGGGTCATGATTCGTGAGTTCTCTCGTGTTGTTGTTTTTTTTTGGGCCTCGTTGAGGCTTGCGTACCTGCGTTTTGAGGCATTTCATAATGGGCGGACTATTTAGGCATCCAGCTTTTACCTATTAAGGCCAATCAGGTGATGGGCGTCCAGATTGGTCGATTTGGAAATTGGACTGGATCGAATGACGCTATCTTCTTGTGGTATTCGCTGTTAGGTTGATTGGTTACTTCGTATATACATAGTCAGGGCTAGTAAACTATGTCCGTACCTCAAATCGACCAATTTGATATCTCAATATTCAATGTACTAGCTATCACGGGTGTAAACCCTGCTGACTTGATAATGACCTGAACCTGAATCTGCTCCAGCAACACCCTCTCCAAACCAGATGCCCAAGTCCTTCTCAATCGAGACCACCTTGCAATATCGCCCAATCACAATTCGCAATTCCCCCGGATATGCCCCAAGGGGTGTCTCCATGATCAGCGTCCAGTCCGGTCTCTCGGTGTTTGGTGGAGCACAAGTGGCTTCAGACGAGACCCGACCGAATGGGCAAGGTGGGGAACGAGGCGAAGTGGCTGTGGATGTGTTCGCGGGATGCTGTTGCCCTCACCTGGGAGGACCTTCCCCAGATTTTAGAGAGTTCACGATCTTCGAAATTTGATCTAAGCTCATGTTTTGAGATAATTGTTTTTCTTTTTTTTTTAGGCTTTATTGTCTCATTTGAGAGGGGCTATTATCATTCTTCGAGCATCTACTTGTGATAAAATAGAAAATTATGTACAAATCAACCTTGGAAAATCTCGACCAAGCCTAATTTCAGTAATTAATATCTCCTACCCAGTCCAAATAAACCCAAATCAAACTGCCCCCAATCCGGCGACGCCGCGCATAGCACCGTGCAAACAGGAGAGTTAGCTAAGATATGACGGGCCAGTGAGAGACAGGAGGAAGCCAGATCCTGGAAATGAACCAGCCTACACCAGATCCACACCCAGACCCCGGCAGCTGATCAACGCCCCCTACTCGAGTCATGCTCAAAACACAATTCAACGCAAATTGCTATCTAAATGGCGGAATACGAGGACCGATAGGTTGATCTGGGATCGGTCTTGTCCATTGATGTTTAATGTGCAGGAGTGGGTATCATTGCGTGTGTGGGATTATTCGCACCGCGGGACGGTGTTGGATGGGACACAATAGGACGGCTTTGTGGATGCTGGATATGTTTCTCCAGACGATAGGTTGTGAGTGTGCGATTAGGGTGCTATTTTGTGGGTTTCTTTCTGTGGTGATCCATCCTTGAAATCTAGGTAGATATTCGGCGTTTGTTTAGGCTATGGAGGGTTTGCCGATCAAGCATGCAAACGTGGGTTTCGTCGGCTTTGTCCGATGGTTGTTGTTCTTAGTTTAGTGTCGATTTATGATTCAGACATGATAAATCTCAGAGTCTAGCAAGATGCAGCGAGGGAGTACGTAGGGAGATAGTCAATTGAAGTTGTTTGGTAATGGTGATCCACAATGGAAATCATATCCGCTGCTAAAGACGATAATGAGAGCCTGGCCAAGTCCGAAGGTCCATCCGCTTGCCTCCTATCTTGAATGACCGAATGACCGATAAAGTGTGATGAGTATTCATAACTAGTGGGGGTGATAGTCATTGATTGGGCTTGCTACAGACCCAAGCACGTCAGACAAAGCGAGTGAGTATGTCGGGCTTCAAAATACAGGCAAACTAAGAACACGCTCTGCTATCAAACTCAATTGTAAAACGCAGTGTATACTGTTACATGCCACCACGACTGAAAAGCTCCCGGCCAATGTCCCCGCTGCGGCGGACACTTTGGCTGGATGAACTACTGCGTCGTCGGCGGCTACGAGACTCGGCGGGGTCAGCTGGGTTTAGCCCGCTGGCTCGGGCATGCAAGTTCAGGATGTCAGTCAAGCTGACTACTCCGGCTAGGCGCCCGGACAGTCGGGCTCCATCTAGGGCGGAGGAGGGAATGGAATGCGAGATAGCCGATGGCACCGGAGCCTGCACGCCTGGGACTGGGCATGTGTAGGGCGGGTTAGGAGTTGGTAGGTGAGGGGCTGTATATTGAGAGGGCTGTGCAGAAGGTGTCACGGGTACAGAAGGAGATGGTGGTGGTGAATTTGCAGTATACGATCCGGTAGCTGGGCTGATACTGTTGGAAAGAGGGATGTGTCCTGAAGACTGAGATGGAGTTGGGGGTCCCGATGAGGTTGGAGATAATGGATCGGTCACCCAGAGCCTAAAGCAGCAGTTAGTACATCTTCTGTTTATATATCAAATGTGCATTGGTTACCTATGTGATCGAGTTGCCACGATCTTTGCGACTGTGTGGGCAAGTGTCGATCCAGGATTGACGTGGAAGACTGGGAATGAGTCTTTACCCTCAATCAATCCCCGTGTGGAGAGAATGACCGAGATGAAGTGAGTGCAGGTGTTTTGAAGAAGTGGTAATGAAGATGATCGGGTTAAAAGCTACCAGATCGTGAGTAAATTTTGCCAGTCAAGATGACTCGTCACATACCTTGACATCCGCTGTGGAGATATTCCCAAGCACGTTTAAGTAGTTATCAACAACCGCGATCGAGGACATACCCTCGTTGTTCATCAAATGAAGAGCATCAGAGAGGGGCTTATCGCCACTGCAAATGACAAAATAACGGTTAGATTGCTCTTCAAGAATTCATCAAAATAACTTACTTGATGGATATCACTTCTTGAGATCCAATCACCAGGTCACGCAGAGCCTTCGGGTAGAGCTCTTCAATGACCGGAAAGCTGCGACCATTTTCCCAGAGGAATTTGACCAGTCGAAACTGACTGAAGATTCCGACCACTTCTTGATCATTTGACTCACTGACCACCACAACCCGGTGAACACCACCGCCAAAGATCTCAACTGCGGTCAAAACACTGGCCGACGCCGGAAGGTTGATCAGCGGCTCCTTCTGCATACCGAACTTCTTGACATCTCTCAGCGGAATGGGCACGCCGTCGTGGGCTTTCTTGGCTAGTTCTTCATATGACGCTCGATGCGACTCGTCGGGGTGTGTCAGACCCGCTGCCAGCAGGAGATAGGAGTTGAGATCAGCATAGTCGAATGTGGCAACGGCAGAAGTGGCTCCAGGAGTCTCGCGGATCAACAGCACAGCTGCATCTGAATCAATCAAGATCTAGTTGGACGAGTAGGTTAGTCCAAGGAGAGGGAGTGTTGCCTTTGTGAGTGTACTCACGTTCGTCGCCTCTTCGATGCCCGTATCAAGCTCGACAAACTTCAGGTCGTCTGGGCTAACCAGCTCTCCAATTGAGATCTCTCTCCAATCACGACCAACAAAAGCAGGGTTGTTAGTCTTCGGTGGCGGGGGATTGTCGATGAGGCTCTGGATGGCGGACTGTGGGAGGGACGGCTGCCGGCGTGCGCGGGGAGAGCCAGGTGGTCCGCGCAATGACTCGCTCAAGCTTTGTCTATGCTGGTGATTTGCTGAAACGCGGAGTTGGTTTCGTGTAGAGGGAGAGCGGGATTCGGTGCTGGATCGAGGAGAAGCAATGGATGCATTGTTGAGGGAAGTGTCGGACGCTTCGCAGGAGTGAAAGCGGTCCGCCATTTCCTAAGTCCTCGGGAGATTAACCAAAAGACAACGGTCAACAATATGTTGGGAAAATATGAAATGCAACAAGGGTACTTGATCCTTCTGAGGTCATCAGGTGATGTTGATCATATTAAGCGGGTCCGTAAGCGGGGTAAATCATGGAGCCAATCAAAACAGATTAGTAACAATGTGATGATAGTCCAGTCAAGGCGTGTGACAATTAATAGTATCTTCGAAATGGTACTAGCGACATGACAAATCCCCACTCATGTGTTGTGCTTCATAAGCCACCCTTTCGTACACTTAGAGATACATAAAACCGTTTTAGTGATAATGCTTAGAACTATCTTCTCTTGAACCATCAAAATCATGAAGACCATTAAGTATTAGAGTAAGATTCATAAACTCGTTGAGATGTTAAAGATTAAATCTCATCTTTCAGAAACTGCGTAATCATGTTACCGCGCTAACCCCGATTAAAAGAAGAGGTGAGATTCAAAAATACAGCACGTGACTTCTAGCCTAGAAGAGGCGAGGCCAGCTCACCCCAGCAGACGTCGGGGCTCACCTATAACCTAAAATCTGATGGATGTCAGTCAAGGGGAAATTAACGCTCCGAGATCCATACAACTTTCTTACTAAGCTATAAATGGCCTCCGCTTTATTTGCGCTCTATAAAGACCCTCAATCACCCCTCCATTCTCCAATTTTCTGTTTCCCCAAAAACCTTCAGCTCTACTTTACCCATTCGGAACATAAAAGATGCCTTACACTGACTTCCATCGACCGCATCATGATTCAAATCCATCCCCTGTCTTTGTTGACTCAGATGGATCACAGGTCTATGAATCACCCCACCAAGGTCTACTTTCCCAAATCATCTCACGAAACGATTTGGTAGCTCTGAAGTCGTACAACGATTGTCCTCATACCCATGTGTTCTGGAAAAATTACGAGTTCGATGAAAGCAATCCGTTTCATATTGCCATCTACAACGACAATTTCGATATTCTGCGTGAGCTCGTACGGATTTATTCCTCGGATATAAGCTTGACAGAGCCCTTGCAAAACTACGTCAAAAGACATCATGTCTCTCCTGTTGTCGAGGCTTGTGCAATGGGCAACCAAGAGATGGTGCTCTGGTTGATGAACCATAATCCCTCGTTAGGGACATTGGAAGATCGGGATTCAGAAGGTCACACAGCCCTTTTCAGAGCAGTCGAGGGCCTGAAAGAAGTGGGCACTATGATGCTGCAAGCACAAGATGAAGGAAGTGAGGCGCTTCGACGACTAAAGCTTGATCAGCGTTGGGCGCGTATGGAACCATTCATTAGTTGGCTTCTGGACATGAACTGCCCTATGGAGATGGAAGATGAGGGGAATGAGGAAATTGATAAGCAACTAACAAAGGACGAATGCGACTATACTAGTGTCCTACATGAAACCGTACTCGGCGAAGCTGTCTCCCACGCAAGCTATAGTCTAGTCTTACGTCTTATTTCCAAAGGAGCAGATCCTTATGCATTCTAGAGATGGCATGGCGGCAATAGCTTTGCCATAGAGTATGCGGAAAAAACAACGCCATTACATATTGCTGTATTATATGGCAATGTCGAAGCCATTAAAGCTTTGTTTGAGCATCGATCACTTGGAAAGAATACAAATATGGTGTCTATCATCGATGAAGAGGGGCGAATCCCGCTACATTGGGTAGTGGCAGGAACGCATATAGTCTTCTATATATTTGACATACCTCTCGAAAGTAATGGGCGAAGAATTTATCTCCTATCAGCAGGTGCAAAGGAAACCTTCAATTATTTTCATACCTAAAAAATTCTCAGTATTCTGCAAATGTTCTTGGTCAAATTGTATTAGGAAGCTCAAAATCACTTTCAATTTAGTAAACATAGCGCATATGTATATAATGACCCTATAAAACACTCAAGTCCGCCCAGAAATACCAAAAAGAAAAACATTTAAATGCTCAATCATCCAGATATAACGGCACAACCACATCTCCTACCATCACCGTCCTGCGATCAGGCAGTTCCGAGTCAAAGCCCTCTAGTTCTTCCGGAGAAAGTGCGGAATATTTGCCAAATGTGATCTTCCCATCGATATTTCGTGTCTTGGCAAGCGTTGAAAACGGTTCAGCGCGTCGGACACCGGTGAACTGGTCTATACAAACCATTTGACATCGCTGGCATGCATCGAGAGCATCGAACCGAAGTTGGTCTGGTCCAATTCGAAGGGATGACCACCGGTCCTCCGCATATGGCTGTTCTACATCGCCACAGCGAGCAAGTCGTTCGGCAACGACAATGTTACCCCGGAACACGTCTGCAGCGACAGTCTTACTGCTACCATACTTGCTGTTTGCTTTAATGGTCTCATTCAGTCTGTTGATAGATGAACGCGAGACAATTAGAAGTGGCGATTCGTTTGATAACGTGATTTGTGTTCGGCCACCCTCACGTGCCGTGGGAGGGAAGTCAGGTGGGAATGAGCCCGGCATGATAAGCTTGCGGAAACGGTGCTTCCACGTACTTGGAGTCCGTTGCAGTCGTGAGTAGCGGCTGGCGGTCTGTGTAGGGAACCGTGCGAGAGTACAGGGCACTCCCAGGAAGTCTGAAAAGAATGCCGAGACCACCGGGGACGTGTAGGCATGGAGAGAAATTGGGTCACCGCAGACTGTTGTGGGCTTTTTGGTCGAGCTCGGACAGAAGGATGTGGAGATGAGACTTGTGTCCTCCCAGCCAAGTGAAATCTCAAGGCTGACCTGATCTGATGCAGCGATTGCACCACAAGTAATGCGGAGAACTCCTTTTTCAATCTCAATCGACGGTCTGATGAGACACATGCGAGGGTATCTACTAGCGTTAATTTTGGAATTTGCAAACTCTGTTTAGGCACAACGTACCTTTTCTGACTCAGGGCTGCACCAGTCCCTTGATGAACCAAACACCATTCTCTATCCCAAGCCAGTCCCTCTTTCTTCACTTCCCAACGCTTTCCTTCAGGGATCTTGAAAGCACCACAACTCTTGATTGGGAACACTGCTAGGCTTTCAATGTAGAAATGAGGGGCAACCACCTCATTGTCTTCTATCGGAGGATCCAATGCGACTACAGGCGGACTTTTCTCCACATAAAACTCCTCAATAAAGTTTGTCAAGGAGTCTATATCCTTCATGTTTGTCGTAGCACCGATACTAACACGCAGAATTCCTGTTGGTCGCCCTCCCAGAACATCATGGTTATCACCACAACGCAATCCCGCAGAGTAATGCCGGCGAAGCTCAGGTCCAGTCCACCCAAGTGACGAGGTAGTTCCTCCTGGATTGCAAACGGACCCAGTGCGTATCTGCAAGTTTTGCACCGTAGCCAATTTTTCCACCTCGGTTTTGGGAACCCATTCACCGCGACTATTGCAAAGATTGAACGCAATAATCGGGCCTTGGGTATGTGAATCGCCGTATGTCGAGGCGTGCGATTGATAAATTTGACAAACTTTTCTCTCATTGAAATGTGTCAATGAAGAAAGCCTATCATAGACTTGCTTTGCGAGGAACCCAGCATGTGCCGAAATGTTTGCCATAGAACCAAACAAACGCTCGTGGGTATCTAAGGCCGCGTCCAGAGCTATAATATTATGGAACGGGAGAGTACCATCCTCTAGCCGCTCATGTATGGAGGTTTCCTTTTTCGCATGCCATTGCACCCCAGTAGCCAGGACCATGTCAACAGTGCCTCCACCAAAATACTTCCGTCGCTCAAAGGCCCGTGCAGCACCTTTGCGAACAATCAGAGCACCCAAATCGGGAAACCCAAAGATTTTGTAGAAACTGAGAACAGTAAAGTCTGGAGCAGACGAGGATGGGCCTAGATCAAGTGGAGCGGTTGATACCAGAGACGCAGCGTCAAGCAAGGTGTAGACATTTCCTCCGCTTTCGTTTGCTGCAGCTCGAACCTGCCCGCACCATCGCATAGGCAGACGCCGGCCGTTCATGTTGGATTGGGCTGGGTATGCAAGTAGTCTGGGCGCCTTGGACTGGTTGCCAGCCAACTTTGAAATCTCAGCCTCCATCTCATCATCATTTTGAAAACACTGATAGCCCATCTCGGCCAACTCTCGTACTCCGACAAGACTGGTATGAGCATCAATGTGGTAACCATACCAAAACCCTCGATGGTCAGAGTCCCGGAGTGAGTCTGCAACTAGCTTAATTCCAGCAGTTGCATTTGCCACAAAGACAAGGTCAAACTCATCCGGGTCCGCATTAAAGAATCGCAATACGCGGACTCGAACGTCTTCTGTTCTTTGCGTAGAAAGCTGTGATGATACAGACATCGAATGAGGGTTTCCAAACAGATTAGAGGTAAGATCACGCGAGAAAGCCTCAATCGTGGACTTGGCATAGGGTGTTGTCCCCGCATAATCCAGGTATGTTGTTCCTGGTAGAGAAGTGGTTAGCATAGATTAAGTAATAGTAAACGGGCACTTGTACCATTTAGTAGAGGGTACTCTTGGTCTCGGATTATGTCCACATCGACGGAGTAACCTTGACTATACATGGAATCAACAGACCCCTGACATGTTGATTCCGGCATTTTTGAAGTTCAACTTTAGACAGACGCACTCCAGAGTTTCCCGTGCCTTGTTGTACGTCGTTTGAAATCAAGGTGGCAAATGGTAAAAGAAGGTGAGTCTTTCTGTATATATGTCTAGCAGCACAGTCAGCACATATGAATAGTCGATAGAACCAGAAATAGACTGTCTAGTTGTGCGACTGTGCAATATCAAATGGAGTTCAAGAAAGAGGGGGAAGGCTCACCACATATAAGATAGCAGACAGCTATATTCTCATCGGAGGTTACCGATGACAACAATCAATTAGCCGGAGTACGATATCCAGTCCACTGCAAAGGGATAGGCTATCGGATGTTGAGAAAAAAGATACATTCCCAACGGCTGTTAGATGGCTTTTATAGGTTATTTCCAGCTTTTCGAGTGCATTATAAAGCGACCAAGATCGGATTCCCCTCGCATGTGGCGGTATATTGGACGTGGCAATAGTTGTGCTTACAGGGCCGAACCCCTCCGGCTCTTTGTTTTCATCCTATCACACGCACTATTCGGCACTATATACACGCCGATCTACATGCATCGGCCCTGGACCCCACTACATCCACTTCATCCACTACATCACGATGCCCATGCACTCTATGCATAATATCAGAGTTACTATACCTTTTATGGTCATAGATATCCTCATCGGGTGGGGGCAAGTTTGCATCAACCGATATTCTCGTGAGCACTATTGAAATTAATGATTGAACCCCTACATTCCAGCACACAATCACATTGACCGCAATGGACTCCCAACCAATTATTTAGCCTGTGAGGCACTTCTTCGATCGATATGTCTCAGGTGTTCCAATAGTGCCGATGCACGATTATTAACCCAACTTGCATTGCCGCTCTAGGATCATGTGAAAGTTAAAGCACTACCTTCAGTCTCATCACATGTCAGCTTACCAACTCAGTTATTGCTATTCATATAACAACCCTGGAGGGTGCCTGATTTTGTCGCATTGGGCTGAAACCCCCTAGCCACAAAATTGAGCAACACTATTCAATCCGTGTTAGCACATCCAAGTCAAGCGCTAATGCTGTAGGCACGTCAATCTTCTAATTGTGCAAAAAAAAGAGACCTGGAATAGTGCCACTGTAGTATTAAAAATTGGATCTGAAACTGAAGTGATCAAAGCCACAATGATCTTTGTTGGATACTTACTATACTATACTATTCTTGACTACTTTTTTCTTGGGCTTTGCATCATCCCAGCTGCTTATGGCCCGCTTGGGAATTGATTGCAAGATTGAACGTGTTAAGCTGGGAGCAAGTAGGTTTCGTATTAGTGTTAAGGGTGGTATATGTAACAGATTTTCTCGGGTACCATTGGGCCATGTGACCGTATATTGTATTGTACAGATGGGGTTGATAGTATACTTCAAAAACTCCGCTCCAAGCTCCTGCTATGGCTCGCACAAGTATGCGTGCCGGTCCGGTTTGCATAAGAATTGACAGAGTATTGAATAGTCAGAATGAACGAATTGGACAGAATATGGAAGAGAAACAATATGCTGTGATTTGTAGCGACGGGGCATCCCCATTACCGCTTGGGCCATTGTCTCCAGCCGCGGCCATGACCTCTCTGTTACGCCGAGTCAGCATTGCTCTAATCACTTCAACGGGAAGGATCAATCGATTACTAACCTGCTTCCACATCCGAACCATCTCAGGCATTCCCTCCATTGCTTTGCGACGGTCTTCGAGACGTGACTCCATGGTGCGCTCCCACTTGTGACCCTTGACCTTATGGCCAACACCTGTTCCCTTGGTCTGCAAACCACGCTCTGCCCGCCGTGTCGCCTTGAACTCAGGTGATTTGCGACTAGGAGGAAGAAGTTCCCCAACATTGTATTTGATAGCTAGCTTCATCAGATCGGCTTGTTGGCGCAGTCCATATTTCGGTGCTTCCCATTTGCCGAATCGCTTATGTGGAAGGAATGGATTGCGGAGTTCGTTGCTAGTAACGAGGAGTGCTCGTGAAGGAGTCCAGCCATACTTCTTCTCTCCCGGGGCACCCTTGGCATCACGGTCCGGTGTGTATGGGGATTCTACCTTGGTTGGTACATAGCCCTCTCCGTTCGCAGGGGCAGGACGGCGGACAGCTGCGGAGTGGGTTTGTGGAGGATACCGAGCGAAGAAATTTACCAGACGTTGAGGAAGGTTTTCCAACAATGTGCCCGTCTGCTTCGAAACCGACATGGTGGATCAAGATGGGTTGTGATCCTTGTGTGCACAGGTGTTCCAGGTTGCTTTCTGAGTGTTCTGGTCAAAAAGTTGATACCGCCCAGGCCCACACTAAGGCCTTGGAATTATGCCTCAGGCGGCACGGCACAAAGTCGCATTTGCGCCTTGCTATTAAGGTGTCAATTTGTTTTCTGCCACACTGCCTTATGAAGCTTAGTCATTTCACACACCGCCTTTCAACCCCCGGAGGGCGGTGGCCTGGATAACCCAAGATCCTCGCCTCAGGCATCAGGAGTTCCTATCTTCGGCTTGCTTTCCAGTCTCATTTCAGCCCCAGAATTTCTTCCCTTCGAAGTCCCCATTATTATCATAGCTGCTATTTTATTCATACCTGCAATCTCATCCCTTATCATTTTATTCTGGAGTCTCGACTTCTCGTGCGCATTGTCAGCATTGCGACGACCATGGCCGACTATCAGTACGGAGGCTCCGAAGAGGAGAATGCGGAGATTAGAAATCTCGAGACCGCGCTGGTACGTGTTCCACATACATCTACAGATGTATCATTCGTTAGCTGACCTTTTACAGCTTGATGATCCCGACAACTTCGAAACCTGGGAGAAGCTGGTTCGCGCCGCGGAGGGTCTTGAGGGTGGAATAAATCGCAATTCCAGCCCCCAAGCCATCACAACCGTCCGCTCCGTTTATGACCGGTTCCTCGCCAAGTTCCCATTGCTCTTTGGATACTGGAAGAAGTATGCCGACCAAGAGTTCTCCATCACTGGCACCGAGGCCGCTGAGATGGTATGCATGCACACTCCTTGGGCACCAGCCTCTTCTTTGCCATGGCTTCTTACTAAGTCTTATCATTCTAGGTGTATGAACGAGGCATTTCTAGCATCCCGCCATCAGTTGATCTCTGGACCAACTATTGTTCGTTCAAGGCAGAGACTTCGCACGAGTCCGACATCATTCGAGAGTAAGTGAGAGTAGAGATGGACCTCTTCCCTTTCCCTATAACCGTTACCGACACAGCTCGCGAAAGTGTTCGTGGTGCCGGTCACATATGTTTCTTGGATATTTCAATATCCAGCCAGTCTCATGGTCGATGAGTGAGAGACCGCTCGCTTCCCTTGATCTAAGTGGAGTTTACTTCTCACCCATAGCTCGCTCAGGCTGCGTTTCTCCTCTGATTGGCCAAATCCTCACCTTGCATTAAAGGCCAAGGAATAGTCTCGTTCGATGGCCCTTGACGGAGCACTGGATGCCCACCTATCCCTTAGCTTCATCCATCGCACTCATTTATTACTTGGGTTCTCACAAACAAACAGAGTTTACTGCTCATGTTTGCCATTCAATATCCTGTTCCTGTTCCTGTTTCCCGCCACTCCTATCCCACCGTCATGCCCTTGTTTCCACAGTATGCTAATTTGAATACCCATTAGTCTGTTCGAACGGGGTGCAAGCAGTGTGGGTCTTGATTTCCTCTCTCATCCCTTCTGGGATAAGTACATTGAGTTCGAGGAGCGGGTTGAGGCCCACGACAAGATTTTTGCCATTCTTGGACGTGTCATCCACATCCCCATGCACCAGTATGCTCGATACTTCGAGCGGTACCGTCAGACCGCGCAGACTCGCCCGTTGTCCGAGCTCGCCCCGGTAGACATCATGGCCGCATTGCGCGCTGAGATCGAAGCTGCATCGTCCCAGCCGGCTCCTGGCGCCAAGGCTGAAGCTGAAATCGAGCGGGATCTCCGACTTCGCGTGGACAGTTATCATCTTGAGATTTTCACGAACACCCAAACCGAGACGACCAAGCGCTGGACTTTTGAATCGGAGATCAAGCGTCCCTACTTCCATGTTACTGAGCTCGATGAAGGCCAGTTGGTGAACTGGAAGAAGTATCTTGATTTCGAAGAAGCTGAGGGTTCGTTCTCCCGGACTCAGTTCCTGTATGAGCGGTCACTGGTTACTTGTGCCCATTATGATGAGTTCTGGCTCCGATACGCCCGCTGGATGGCTGCTCAGCCTGGCAAGGAAGAAGAGCTGCGGATCATTTACCAGCGTGCCTCGTATCTCTACGTCCCGATTGCCAACCCCACTACCCGACTCCACTATGCCTACTTCGAAGAGGTGTCAGACCGCGTGGACGTGGCGAAAGATATCCACAATGCCATTCTGATGCACCTCGCCAGCCATACCGAAACGATTGTCTCACTCGCCAGTATGTGTCGTCGCCATGGAGGTCTTGAGGCAGCCATTGAAGTCTACAAGACGCTACTGGATTCGTCAGAGTGTGAAATGGCCACAAAGGCTGCTCTCGTTGCCGAGTGGGCCCGCCTTTTGTGGAAGATCAAGGGCAGTCCTGACGAGGCTCGCAAGGTTTTCCACGAGAATCAGCATTACTACCTCGACAGCCGACTCTTCTGGGGAAGCTACCTTGTTTTCGAAATTGAGCAACCTACCAGCGCGGCTACCGAGTCGGTTCAGTATGAACGTATCAAGCAGGTCATTGCTGACATCCGATCCAAGAGTGTTCTGCAAGTCGATGCCGTCAAGGGACTTGTGCAGATCTACATGACATACCTTCTGGAAAGGGGAACCAAGGACACCGCGAAGGAATACCTGACCCTGGACCGAGAAATCTATGGCCCTTCCTCCGTGGCTTCTGTTCGGACTCGCGGGAATGTGGCGGTGCACCCCACCTCTGCAGCTGGGCAGTTTGCCCCAATTCCCCACATGCAGCCCACACCGGACGACCCCGCGGCTGCCGCGGCTGCCGCGGCTGCGGCACAGGCACAAGCACAGGCATATGCCTACTACCAACAGACACCAGCGAATGGTACAACTGCTTAAAGCCCAATAGTCATGTGCACGTCCCCTAAAGCCGATGACTACAAGTATGGATACGTTTCTTCACGAATGGGTTGGTTTCTGAGAGTTCTGCTGGTACCTTTTCTCGCGGTGTTTTTATCTTCGTTACTTACCCTGGCATATTGATTCACCTGGGTGGGTGAGTTCCTTTTTCATGTAGTATCATCCCCGTTGCCCGTGTTGGGCAACCTTCCCTTCCCCCTGTTGTCTAGCGATTTTTGACGCAACTTAAGGACAGCTTCTTCTCAATTTGTCAGATGTACTGATGTCCAGTCCCTTCCAGGGGCTTGACACAGGCTTGTGACGAATTCGAGATTGGATCCTTCGGGACCAATTGTATTCTAATGTGGCTTGTTTTTCCACTGAAAACTAATTCAAATTGTTTCGAATTGATTCATCGGGGAGTTTAGTAGCGTTGTTTGCTGACGCGCAACAACAACTAGATTGTTTCGAATATTGTAGTTGCATATATTTGTAATCCGTTTCCCCGGTTCCATCACAGCGGCCCCTATGATTAGCCGTGATCACATGGAGATAG
This sequence comes from Penicillium sclerotigenum, assembly GCA_928213465.1. Lineage (NCBI taxonomy): Eukaryota > Fungi > Ascomycota > Eurotiomycetes > Eurotiales > Aspergillaceae > Penicillium > Penicillium sclerotigenum. The sequence goes on along the minus strand of CAKMRK010001291.1, from coordinate 29,401 downwards.
TAGATAGTAGATAGATAACTACACGTGACTCTGCCCACGTGATTACGCGTTTGGCTCTTATCATATTCCGTAGAAATTCAATATCACTACCTTCTCGTCTTTAGTCTGGTGGTTTCATTAGCCCTCATTTCTCCCGCATACACAAGTCATGGCCAACGGCCCTGAGGGTTTCCCTCCAATCCCTCCCCCAGATCCAGTGGAGCGCCCTCCCAGCCCGCCTCCCCCTCCTCCAGAAGACTTGGCCGCTCCTCCACCGCCGCCAGACAGCATCGCCCCTCCACCTCCTCCCGATGATGTGCCACCCCCGCCCCCAGTTGAGGCCCAGAAGAAGCAAAAGCTAGGATGGGGCTCAAAGAAACCGGCTGTCACCCCGCTGAGTGTGGAGGACTTGATACGCAAAAAGAAAGAAGCAGATGCGGCAACGGCAAAGGTAAGCCTGTCCTCCTCCGGGGATGATAAAACACGCGACCCAAGATTTGATGGCTTTTACTTACATTTACATCTTCTTATAGCCGAAATTCTTGTCCAAAGCCCAACGAGAGAAACTCGCGCTGGAGAAACGGGCTCAAGAGGTTGAGGCAGAGCGGCAAGCCAAGGCCCGTACCAACGGGTCTGATCGCAACGGTTTCACATCACAAGCACTGTTAGCAAGCCCCCCACCTCCTCGCAATATCCGGGAGGAATCAGCTCTACGTCATGTACCCACCGGGCCGCGAGCGATGCGCAACGAACCCCCAACTGGACCTGGTGGTACGCGGAAGGGAGGCCGAAAGCAGTACAATCGCGACCAGGATATGCCGCCACCCTTGTCTAACAGTAAAGGCGAAAAGCTTCTAACGGAAGAAGATGAAGCGGCAGCGCTGGCAAAATTGACCAAAAACCGATACATCGGAGCCGATCAGACATCTACCTTCTCGGCAACGAAGAAGCGCAAGCGTACCGCAGACCGCAAGTTTAACTTCGACTGGAACACAGAGGAAGACACAAGCGGCGACTATAACCCCCTATACCAAAAACGACAGGAAGCCAACTTCTTTGGCCGGGGGCGTTTGGCAGGGTTTGGCGATGATGTCGCCGATGACGTCGCGCACAAATACGCAGAAGCATTGGTGACTCACGACCCTGAAGCCGGTAGTGCGCGAGCCAAACAAATGCTGGAGATGGAACGCCGGCGACGCGAGGAGAGCACTCGCACACAGCTCGATAAGCATTGGAGTGAGAAGCCCTTGGACCTCATGCGCGAGCGAGACTGGCGTATCTTCAAGGAAGATTTCAATATTGCCACCAAAGGCGGTAGTGTGCCCAATCCCATGCGTTCATGGGAAGAGAGTCTATTGCCGAAACGTTTGTTGGAGCTTGTTGACCGTGTCGGATATAAGGAACCAACACCTATTCAGCGCGCGGCAATCCCCATTGCGTTGCAGTCGCGTGACCTAATTGGTGTCGCCGTTACAGGTTCCGGTAAAACCGCCGCATTCCTACTCCCACTTTTAGTCTACATCTCGGCGCTACCGCGGCTTGACGAGAATGAGTGGCGCAAAAACGACGGGCCATACGCTATTGTTCTGGCACCCACCCGTGAATTGGCGCAGCAAATTGAGATCGAAGCCAGAAAGTTTACACAGCCCCTTGGATTTAATGTGGTCAGTATTGTCGGTGGCCACTCGCTTGAAGAGCAAGCATTCAGCCTACGCAATGGCGCCGAAATCATTATTGCCACCCCTGGTCGTCTGGTCGACTGTATCGAGCGTCGAATGCTAGTCCTCAGCCAGTGTTGCTACGTGATTATGGACGAAGCAGATCGCATGATCGATCTTGGATTCGAAGAGCCTGTCAACAAAATCCTAGATGCCCTGCCCGTCACGAACGAAAAGCCCGATACAGACGAAGCTGAGGATTCAACCGCGATGGGCCAATACCAGTACCGCCAGACTATGATGTACACAGCTACTATGCCTACAGCAGTCGAGCGCATTGCTCGCAAGTACCTCCGCCGACCAGCCATTATCACCATTGGTGGCGTCGGTGAAGCTGTCGACACAGTTGAGCAGCGTGTGGAGATGATCTCCAGCGAAGAGAAACGGAAGAGGCGCCTCGGCGAAATCCTCTCATCGGGCGAATTCAGTGCCCCGATTATCGTGTTCGTCAACATCAAGCGAAACTGTGACGCTATCGCCCGCGAAATCAAGCAAATGGGCTTCTCGTCGGTTACTCTACACGGATCCAAAACCCAAGACCAGCGTGAAGCCGCGCTGGCCTCCGTGCGCAACGGCTCAACAGACGTTCTCGTCGCAACTGACCTTGCAGGAAGAGGTATCGATGTGCAGGATGTGTCACTAGTCGTTAACTTCAACATGGCGACCTCGATCGAAAGTTACACTCATCGTGTTGGTCGTACTGGTCGTGCCGGAAAGAGTGGTGTTGCTATCACATTCCTGGGCAGCGAGGATAGCGATGTTATGTATGTTACACCCCTTTTTCTTCCTTTTACACTTTGTCGCAGTCTGGATTTACTAATACCTCCGCAGGTACGATCTCAAACAAATGTTGATCAAATCACCTATCTCGCATGTCCCCGAGGAACTGCGCAAGCACGAAGCGGCGCAGTCCAAGCCTTCACGCGGTCCTGGCGGGAAGAAGATCGAGGACAGTTCTGGGTTCGGAGGCAAGGGGGGCTGGGCATAGACCTCTCCGCTATGTTCCTCTTTTTTCTGTATTATCTTCCATCGATACCACCTCTCTTTTTCGTCCGCAAGGTGTTTCAGTGTACGTTTGGCGGCCAACATGGCCATATGAGGTGTTTTGCTGACAATCAAATACATCATCCTCCATGACCCCGGGAGGCTTTTATGGCATCTGTCTCGAGATCGAGTCGCCTGTTGCTAGTATCCTGTAGTTATGTAGTTATCGCAATCGGGGCGGATATCTATTGATCTAGCCCTAGTCAATACGAGCACTTACTCTACGAGATATTGAATAATTGAGTAGAGTATGATTGTAGCTCAAGGAAGCACATCCTGTGCGCTTCCTATAGATGCCAACATAAAAATAATGTGCAGTTGAAAGAAAGTTCAAGCTGCGAGCCCTGAAAAACAAAGAATCCCCGTGTACCCAAGAGATCTATGAACATTGTTCAGTCAATTTTTCTCTAGATTTAGAGCTTGCTCTGAAGATAGCTGTTGCTGCTCAGCCACTGTTCCACATCGTCACGGTCACGCTTGAGCCAGTTGATCTTGGCGCGGATGGCGTCAAGACTCTGCTCAACGGCACGGTCAAAGCCCTGTAAAAAAAGATTCAAATTAGTAAATATTACAAAATATGGTTTTAGGCGAAACCTCAATAAGAAGGGTCTTAGTGAAGTTACTAACCTTAGTGTCCTTGGAGGCGAAGAAGTCTTCAACGTCCTTCAGCTGCGCCTCGGTGCAGAAACTGGCAGTGGTCAACTGGACAACAGTGCCCAGCATGCCGAGACCGGGAGGAAGACGCTTGTAGATGTCATCCCAGTTAGATTTGAGCCAGGTCCAACGGCCCTCGATACCAGCGGGGTGACTGCGGAGACCGCCAAGAGGCATATAGATATCCTGGCTCTTGACCTCCTCGCTCATGGCAAGACCAAGAGTGCGCTTGATAAGCTCGGGGTCCTCAGAGGCACCGAGGCAGCGCAGGGCGGTGGTCTTTTCGTCCGAAGTCAGGGCGTGGCGGGAGCGATCCAGGACCACTTCATACTCCTTAAGACCACCGTGCTTCAGGGCAATGGTGAAAACGCTACCACGGATGTTGGGGTGGACGGCGGAGAGATCGCCGGCAGCGAAGCGGGCGAACATGTCCAAGGCAGCCTTGACGACAATGGGGTCCTCGGCCATACCGGCAGAGCCGAACATGAGGGCCTTGAACTGTTGCAGGATGTGGTCCTCATTCTCGGGGAAATCCCAGCCAATCTCGTGGGCCTTGGGAGCAACAAGCGCACGCTGGAAGGCCTTGAGTGCGTCCTTTGTCTTGTCATCCTCGAAGAGCCAAGCAGCACGCAGGGTACCGATACGGGTCAGGATCTCGTTCCAAACAACATACTCTGACTCGGTGTCAAGACCCTGGAGCAAGGAAAGCATACCAGAGGTGCGCTGGAAGCCGGAAGCGGCCAGGGCACCCGAGTCGGCGATCATGCCAGCACGGTCCTCAACACTTAGGCGGCCGTCACGAGCAGCCTGGCCGAGCTTCTTAAGACGCTCGGGGCTGTATGAGGTGCGGAAGATGGCAGAGTGGTCGGCGTTGAGCTTGAAGAAGTCCAGGTCAGGAACGGGGAAGTCACGCTCGCGCTCAGTCAACATGGTGTCTTCATCAATACCCTTATCCGTGCGCAGACCGAGCATGACAGGGAAGAGGGTCTGGTCTTCCTCGGGACGAACGTCACCGGTACGCAGGAAACGGTTCTGCTTCACGTGAATAGAAGAGTTTTCCTTATTCTCCGTAACACTGAGGACAGGGAAGCCAACGTTCTTGGTCCAGATATCCATGACTGACTGCACGGGCTTTCCGCTAGCATCAGCAAGAGCAGCCCATAGGTCACCGGTCTCTGTGTTACCATAGGCGTGCTTTTTGATGTAGTTGCGGACACCCTGGAGGAAGACATCCTCGCCAAGGTATTTGGAGATCATGCGCAGGACAGAGGAACCCTTGGAGTAGGAGATAGCATCGAATATCTGATTGATCTCATCGGCACGCTTGACAGGCACCTCAATGGGGTGGCTGCTGCGCAGCGAGTCAAGCGAAAGGGCACTCTGAAGGTTGTCGATGACGTAAGTCTGCCAAACCTTCCACTCTGGGTAGAAGACGTTGCAAGAGTACCACGACATCCAGGTAGCGAAACCCTCATTGAGCCACAGTCCATCCCAGAAGTCCATGGTGACCAAGTTTCCGAACCACTGGTGAGCCAACTCGTGCTGAACGGTTTCAGCAATGCGCTCCTTTCGGGACGCGCCACTGTTCTTCTCGTCCAGCAACACATCGACAATACGGTATGTGATCAGACCCCAGTTCTCCATAGCTCCCGCGCTGAAATCAGGCACGGCGACCATGTCCATCTTTGGCAGAGGGAAATCACTGTCAAAGGCCTTCTCGTAGAAGGCTAGAGTCTTGGCAGCAAGCTCCAATGAGAATCGGCCGTGCTCAATATCCTGGTCTGGGGTGGCGTACACACGGATAGGAACCCGGAAGTTCTTTGTCTCGATGTAGTTGAGGTTTCCAACAATGAAGGCAACGAGATAGGTAGACATGAGGGGCGAAGTGGTGAATTTCACAGCCTTCTTCGCCCCACCCTGGACCTCGGTCTCAGTATCGACATCCATATTGCTCAAACAGGTCAAGCTCTTATCGGCGATCAAGGTCACGGTGAACTTGGCCTTAAGAGCAGGCTCATCGAAACAAGGGAAGGCCCGACGGGCATCCGTCGGCTCCATCTGAGAAGACGCAATGTACTTAGTCTCGCCATTCTCCTTGTATGATGATCGGTAGAAACCGGCCATGTTATCATTGAGAATACCAGTGAAGGTGAGCTTTAACTGGGCATCTGACCCCGCGGCGATAGCCTGGCTGAACTTGATGGTTGCGGTCTGGTTATCCTTGTTGAAGGAAATTTCAGGCTTGGAGTCTACCACGGAGCCCTTAGCTGAAACAACTGCGCTGTGGATTTCGATCTCATTGGAATTGAGGGAGATGAAATCGGTGTCTTCGTTCACATCGAGGCTAGATGTAGATGTAAGTGATTGATATATAACTATCCACCTATGTACACATGACGTACTCGATGATGACAGTTCCCTCATATGTGAACTTCTCAAAGTCAGGCTCCAGGGTCAAGTCATAATGCTGGGGCTTGACGTTTGTAGGTAGGACCTCGCGGCCCTGGACATTGGTTGACCCGGAGGTGTCGCGGCGTGAGCTACACATTCTGCGGTATGAACAGTATCGTTTGGAGGTCTGTAATAGTGGAGAACGAGAGCGGCGTTGGGTAATTGATCTAGGAACTGAAGCTTGAGGAGAGCATGCGGAAACAAAGAGGGGGAGGGGAGATCTGGCGGAAAGAAGCGGTGGCTTTGCTTGCTGCAGAAGCACACGCGTGGAGAAGCGGCGCATCAGCTCCCCGAACCCGAATACCGGGAGAAAAAGGAAAGAAAAAAAAGAGAAAGGGAAATAACAGAGGTATTAGTATTAAATAATTAAATAGAACCAAATGCGAGATCAATTGAACCACGGACTCGACAACAACGGTCAAAAAGGAAAAACATGAGATCAGAGTCCGGCAGATGGGAAGGCGGTGAACACCGGTGGATCTTCTGCTTTTGTTCTTTTTTTCTTTCTTCTTCTTCTTCTTTTCTCCAACACGCAAGTTCACCCAGTGGATGTCTCAATTCTATATGACAGACAACTGATTGGAAATGGCTTCTATGCTGTTTTCTTGCAAGACAATATACCAGCAAGTTTGAGGGGCTCATGACAGTTTCAATCGATTCTCTTGGGTGGGCTACCATAGAAGACTGGAACATACAGCACCGCGGTTCATTGCTCTGATGTCACAGCATGACAGGGCAATTGGTAATGAGGTCTCTTTCAATAATGAATGGTTCTTTTCCACTATTATTATTACTATCATTACCTATTACTGGTGGCGTCTGGTGGGGATTTATTCCCAAGTCACCATGACAAAATCTGTCTCCTGAGCAAATAGATCCGAAATTAAGCAATCCAATTTTTATCCCACACCCAGTATGTCTAAGAGTGTACTGCCTCAGCATGTGGCAGTTTCGTAAACACACTGCGAGACCATCCATCGGCATCCACGACGGACTCCTTGACGAGCACATACCCACCAAACCGAGGCATCAACACCGCCCAGGTAACGTAGTAGATTCCTCCCGCTGCGAAGAGCGCCAGGGCTACCACACAGTGCAGGTAGTATGGTAGCTGTTCATACACATTCTGGCCCTCGTTGGGAGGCACATATGGCGCAATCGCGAGGTACAGGTTCGACAGCATGAAGAAGATGGTGACAGGTAGTGTGGCACGGACTGCAGGCTTCCAGTTCGGGTAATTTTTCTCCCTGGTGAGGTAGATATGAACGAGGCCAGCGGCTACGAAGAAGTTGACAATGGAAAGGGGGTAGGAGATGAGGCTGGGAGAATTGGTCAGTAATAATCTTGCGGGAATCTTCGGAAATCACATACTTGACGAGGAAGTTGTATGCATCACCAGGAGGGGGTGCGAGCATGATAATTACTGAGACAATATAGTGCTCAAACAAGCCAGCAGCTGGCGAGTGGAAAGGCCAGTTGCTGGCCCAAATCTTGGAAAAGGGCAAGACACCTTCACGGCCAAGCTCTTGAACAACTGCATCGAGATCATCTTAGTATATTGTTTAAATGTGCAAGGGAGAATACATACTTCGTCCTTGTGAGAAGATGACAGATAACACATTACCAAATGCAGAGAGAGCCACAAAGACCGACATGACTTTGTCAGCCTGTTTGCCAAACATGTTTCTGAAGAACACAGCGGCCACGATGCTGCCAGACGAGAGCATCTCTTCTTTCGATACAGCAGCGAAATAGGCGATGTTGACAAACATATACAGAATGCCAACAGATATGATAGCAACAGGGGCAGCGATTTTCAATGTGCGGGCCGGGTTCTTTGTCTCGCTCAAGGCCTATGGATGTAATTAGCAATATGATCAGTATACGCAACTCATATCTTCATGTCCTTACATAGTTGGCATTTGAATAGCCAATGAAGGACCAGATAATGTTGTACAATGCCATGACAATCCCGTATCCGCTTCCCAAGGTGCCTTCGAAGGCATTGGTGAAGTTATGCGGCGTCTCAGCCTTGGTGTGGCCACCAAGTGCCACCCAACCGGAAACAATGATGAACACGACGATAATCAACTTGATGATACCAAGCGCATTCTGAAGACGAATACCCCATTTCAGGGCAACAGAGTGGATAATAAAGGCGGCAGTGAGACAAGCCATGCCCACTCCACGCTGATTCCATCGTCCGACCTCAATTTCTGCTGCGTTGAGGATATATTGACCGAAGACAACGCTGTTACTTGCTGCCCATCCGAGTAACACGGCATAGGCGGCAAACATAGCAGTTGCCAGGAACTTGGGCTTTGTGTAAACATATTCGAGGTAGTTCTTCTCTCCTCCGTTTCTGTGCAGCAACAGGTTAGTCAGTCATGGCTTGCCTTTGATACATTTGTCCCATTGGATATTGGATGACATACCTTGGAATTGCAGTGCCCCATTCTAGGTATACTGCTGTCCCAGCCAGAGCAATTACAGTGCCAATAACCCACATAAACAATGAGAGACCGACACTACCGGTCAATGCAAGGATAGTACTTGGTGTGGCAAAGATACCCGTTCCAATAACCCGGTTAAAGATTAGGAGGGCAGCACTGAAAATTCCAATCTGACGACGGTTTTCGGGGGTTGCCTCGAAGACATTTCCTTCATCTGAAAGCGGAATTAGAATAATGTCACTCAGCCATCACTCAATCCTCATGAGGAAATACATACACAATCCCGAGATACCATCCGCTCGCCGGAGGCCATCATCTCCCGCTTGTTTTGTATCAAATACAGGAGACTTGTTAGAAGCCTCAGCAACAGGATCAACCCGTTCAGCCATTATGTTAGTTGTACTGGTCGAGTCCCCGTCCACACGTGGAACTGATCGACGAGTATTTGTATTCAGCTGAGCTTTGGAAAGACAAATTGAAGACGGCTAGCAACGGCGCGGAAATGAGGTGCTGGCACTAAATTTGATGCCATAGGTCATTGCGGCTGGGCAGTGTCTTATACTACCTTGGAAATGAAATCGCAAGACCAATATCACCAGATGGAGGCAAAGGTCCAGAGTTTGTGGGTTTCTCTTCCCGTAGAACCCGGCCCACATGTCTGGAAGAATTCCAGAAGCCTTGAGCAAGCCAACGGGCTACCATCGCACCATCGCCTAGCTGGGCCGAATATAATTTCTAACGTTACATTCCATAGGAGTTGGCGACCCAATCAGTTTTCTTGGAAGGGAGTAATAACGCATGATTCATATCGTCTGCATTAACCATCATGGCGCAATGTAAGAAAAAAAGGAAAGAAAAGCCTCGGAGACCGGTGATGCCGTGCGTGACAAGTGGGCTGCTGAGAATTCATATACGCTGGGGTTGGGCCGTGGTAAAATTACGGTGAACATGGTCCATATAACTCATTGTTCTGTTGATCTTGATCCCTTTGAAAACGCAACATGTTTGAAATATGGAGTACATGGAGTACATGGGGTACATAAAGTCGAGTCAATTAGGGTACACCAGCACGTGTCGGGTCAATATCATAAGGAAATATACTGTGCCTAGAGCCAAGAGGCAAAAAAAACCCCCCAAGACTTTGAAATGAAACAAAAGGAAGAAATTCAGAAATTCAGAAATTAGAAACTATGACACATAGTTAAGCACGCCATCTTCAGGGTTATTCGCATTTGAAGATCTTTGCCAAGCGTAGCCTATTTATTGAACCCTGGTGGAGCAGATCTGATGCAACTGAATGATACCCTACTCCATACATATAGTACTCCGTATATATATGTTGTATACCAAATTTGTTGATAGATCAAATGTAAATGAGTTTCCTCAATTTCTCTATGTACAATACATCTGGTCATATCTGCAATCCAATCTTGAAGCACCCAAGCGCCATGACCTTGTGTGTTGCCAACCCACCCCCCCCCCCCAAAAAAAAAACAACTCGGTGCCAATCTGTATACCGTGGGTCCCTGGGTCAAACGCCAATCCCAAAATAGAAGAAAGTAAAAGAGAAACGAAAGGCAATAAGACATGACATGACATGACAAGAAATAACATAAGAACTCCCCTGGTCTCGTGCTGTGGGATATATGGCAAAACGTGAACTGGCAAAATAAATCGACAAACAAATATGAACGAAGAAATTAGTAGCTCCGTAGAGATTTAAATGGCAGAAGGAAGATGGCCCTGGAGCTAACCAGAGGTTACCTTATATAAAAGGGTGGGGTCAATTGTTAGCGTCGTGAGTTAACCTTATACATATAAGGCTATAATCATGACGCTACTGAATTGAACAATATCGTAATAACCCCAATAAAATTGGTCAAAATTCGGGGAACAAAGTGCTCATCTAGGTGGTGTCACCCCCGTTGCATATGCAGCAGGAGAAATGGTGGATGTAGGTATCTTGCCCACCGTTGGACTCGACACCGAGGATCGCTTGGATAGAACAGCTAACTTCTTCCGGACAGATGTGAGGCGGCCACGCATACTGGATACGACTGGACCAACGTGTGAGTTTAAAATCAGTTTGATGGGTGGGTTTGGATACGACTCACGTTTGACAACAACCTGCCGGTCCTCCACCTGCAGCTCGTCCAGAATGGCCTTGTCACCAGGTTGCGAACTACTCTGCCGGTCGATGTTACTACCTGGCATGGATCGTGTTCCATCATCCTCAAGCACAGCTTCGAGCATGCGAATCGCAGTAACATATGTAATCTCACAATTGGCAAGATCTTCGCCAGTCAATTCCTTGATGGCAGCCGCCCGGCTCATCTCAAGTGCGCGGTCGTACATCAACCTCTCCGCTGTGACGCCAGGGCTCACCACTACGTCGGCGGTTGAGCTTGAACCGGCGGTAGAGCCTATAGAATGATTGTCCGGATGGCTAGGATGATCTGGTGGCAATCGCCGTTGCCCCTCGATGAGTTTTAGACGCACAAATTCGGCTTTTTCGATGACTTCATTGAACCGACTGCGCACCCATTGCACAACGTAGTTGATCCGGGTACCGGCAACGGCGCCCATGCTGTCTTTGGTAGGTGACTCCCCATATACCTCTTCCCGGTTCTTGCGCGCCCACCAAGCTCCAGCGATGTCCATTGACTTTGCAAGTAAAGACAAAGCCTTGACGTATAGTACCAAAGCTTCCTCGGATAATGTAACAATGGCATCGACTGTCAGACCATCATCGGAATCGGCAGAGTCCGGTTCAATGTTTGTGTCCATAGGCCTTGCAGATGGGTCAGTCGGTGCTGAAGGTGCTAGCGGGATAAGCTGCTTATATTTGACCTCGGCAAATCCAAAGACAACATCACTACGCGTAGCACATTCCTCAATTGCCTGGACTGCTTTGCAATCTTCGTCAACAGTTCCGTTGGGTTTGGAGCCGTCTCCAGTGATCAAAAGACTAGCATGTGCAGGAGGATAGGCGGGGAAAGGATTGTAGGCTAGAGGCGGAGATCGCCCACCTTTGGTGATGGCAAGGGGAGGAGAGAATCCCATTCCGAACAGACGACCGCTAGCCATGTTAAGTGCTTTCGAGATTGCCGAGGTCGCCGACGTAGGACTTTGCCCGTAGCGTCGCTCGTAGGAATGCTGGCGCTGGTGTACGGAATCTGCTCGCGAACGACCCGTGACAACCTGCATGGCTTTCGCCGCATTGGCATGCGGAGAAGATGGCGATACCGTAGGTATACCCTGCGTTGTCGCCCGACGGCTCCCGGCACCAGTTTGTCCTGGTCGAGAAAGCCCGCCTTGAAGGCGTGGGCTATGAGCCAGTTCATCTGCAAAGGCGTTGACCTCCACGGCACGCTTCTCAACCACAACATAGTCTCTTTCAAATGCCACTTCCTGTGCAGCGCGATCCCGTGCCTCCTGAGCACGGGCTGTTGAGTCACTCGCTTTCGGAGAGCCAGCGTAGGTATTCCGATTTCTCTGTCGATCCATGGCCGCGGTAGTGACATTGTGATCGATGAGCTCTTGGCGTCCCGGGGCAGTGGCAAGGCTGATAGGACCAGGCCGTTGAGGTGGTGTACCTCCCGGTTGATGTTCCCTGGCAATTCCTGAAGCAGGCCGGTCGGCGCTTCCCACACGGCGCATGTGCGTAGTGCTTGGCGGCGTTCCTAATTTTGGACGTGCTGCAACAGGTCTTGTACCGATAGGATATGCAAATTTGTCCTCAGGTCCAGCATCGTAAGGAGATTCTTCGGCCTTTGCAACAAGCTGTCTCGGCCGTGGCGATTGTGGTGGCCCTGGGACATCATCTGCCACTAAGCCAGGAATTGGGTCATTTATCACATTGTTATTGAAGAACTCGGGAAAGTTCAATCGCTCCACTGGGTTCCGTTTCAGCAAACCTCGAATTAGCTTTTTGATGTCGTCTGAGGCGGGGTTATCTTCAGGGAAGCGGATTCGGTCATCTCCCTTCTCAATCTTTCGCAGCAACTCGACGTGATTTGTGGCCCGGAACGGGGGTCGGCCCACCACCATCTCGTACAGCACAGTACCTACCGACCACAAGTCGGCCTTGGCATCATACTTCTCATATCGAAGAATCTCGGGTGCCATGTATAGCGGAGATCCACAAAGAGTCTCTGCAAGTGAAGTGGCGGGTAAAGACCGAGCGAACCCGAAATCTGCGATTTTGAGCATGGGAAGGGACTCGAGTCCCGTTGTGGGCTCGTAAGAGTCATCGCTGCCTTTGTAGGGAATCACCTGAGCATTCCCATTCCTATAAGAGGAAGGTGAGGGACACAGCAAGAGATTCTGTGGTTTGATATCTCGATGAATGAGGTTTCGGTCACGAAGGAATTTCAGTGCGCTTGACAGTTGCTTGAGGAAGTGCCGGGTAACCACCTCATTGAGCGAGGCGCCGGGTGGATTTGGATACTTTGCAATCATATCCCGAGTATATTTATGTGATCCAAGAGTATCTCGGCGTTTGATAAACAACGACAGGTCCCCCAGCGCACAGTATTCCATAACTAAGTGAATGTGGGATGTTGATTCATGGCAGTCGATCAGGGCTACGATATGTGGGTGCTGAAGGCCCTTGAGGATATCGATCTCGGACGAAAGGTTTTCTTTGAGCTTTTTATTGAGCTTCGACAAGTTCACGGACTTGATTGCTACATAGGTTTTCGTTTTCTGTGTGATAGAAACCCATTAGCATCCATCACTCGACATAGTAGAAGACAAGGCATAACTCACTGTATGGACACCTTGATAGACCGTCGCGAAACTACCACGCCCGATCTCATCAAGTCGCGTATAGCGACCGATAGACATTTCTGGACGGGAGGGCTCGCGTGATCTCCTCGAATGTTGAGACGCCATAACGGCGGTGGGCACGCCAATGCCTGTTTGGTCTCTGATAGACTCTCGCTGGGGGTGGAATAAGGATCCAGTCACACCCCAGCAACCACAACTACCTCAGCAGCAGCAATGAAAACGGTTGACTCGAGAGGCCCATCAGGGGAGCTATGGAAAGGATGACGCTGCCTCCGGGAAGCCTGGAAGGACGAGGAACCGCCGGGAGAATGGGTCTGGGAAGGTACTGTAAATGGGTGCCGTGGAACAAGACCGGTGAGCTCGGGTAGATTATAAGAGATGATGTCGATGTAGATGATGTATTCAAGGAAGCAAACACAAGTTGATCCAAAACACTCAAAGCGGTGAGAGAGGTGTGATGCAGAACGGTCAAAAATGGCGGGATGTTTGGAGATTCGAGTATAATGGAGAACCAAAGACCTAGGGAGGCAAAATGACAGTCCTCATGAAGGAGCAAGATGATGTGATGGTGGAAACGGGAAGAGGGCACCAAGACCCAAGGTACTCCACGATTGGGGGGTGTGACCCAACGATAACGAGTGACAAGCGGCGATGATCGCGTAAGGCGGTCAGAAGGGCGGAGATGATCTGTAGCCCCGATAAGATAAAAAAGTACAAAGAAGTCCTAAAGAAAAAGAGAGAGATGAGAGACAAATGATAAAGGAAATAAAGGAAGGATGGAAATTATGAGAGATGTAGAGTACAATCCTATTTAAAGCACCAGAAACCTGAGAAAAAGAAGTCCAAATTGCAGAGACCTATGTCATGTGCTTATCGATTAGATAAGGCCGAGATCGGCAAGGCAGATACCGATACCGAGATCTCCATTATCCCCCGTTACAATATACCAGAGACTTGTGGGTGAGGTATATATGTAGTCTGTGGGGTTAGACCCAATATTTAGTGTCTAGACTCTGTCAAGGGTCCTCTATATATGTCATCCCTAATATTCCCGCATCTTCCTGTAAATACTTCCAAATTACAAGATGGATGACGGATCACAAAACACGATGAAACTGTACGGTGACGGAAGCTTATCTGCAGCCTATGACTCCCAGTCATGGCGCAACGGTTGGTCGAATTGAGTCACAAAGGGGAAACTAGGGCAAGGCAGATATGCAATAATGTGCAGCTAGTATAGGCACCCAAAAACGGTCTCTAGTTGAGTAGTCAAGGTCAATCTATACCTCCTCAAGCTATGTAACCCACTATACTATACAAATGCCGCAGGGATATAGGGATATGATAGGCAGATAATCACACGCAAACCTCCGAGCAAAAAGAAATGAAATAAAAGGGAGGAGAAATAAAATCAAACAAGTCATGCAGCTATATACATCAACGTGGCACATCAAACGCCAAGACCCCGCACCAGCAGCCATAGCACCACTGGGACCACGACGTTGTCATTACAGCCAGTAAGGATCGCCTCGGTGGCGCTCGTCCCGGCTGCCGCCAGAACTGCCTTGAACAAAGTCCAGGCCCAGAAGGAAGCAGAGAAAGCTGTCCCTTCTGCTGATTTGACCCCGGACACGGGCCACCCACCGAGCACCAACCAGGCACGAACCGCCATCAGCCCACAGGTTACGGTTGCGAGAAAAGCGATGCTGCCTTCAAGTGATTTGCCGCCACCCCAGAACCATTTCAGTCGACCGTACCGTCGACCAACGAGGGATGCGGCCGCGTCGCCCATGCCAACACAGATGACTCCGCTCACCATGCTCACATCTCGTGACGGAATTTCCCAACCAGCCCAGGGGCCCAGGCCAGTTCGAGGAAGATCGGAAAGCGACAACCATAGGGGTATCGAACACCCAATTAACAAGAAGATGTGTGAGATGATGACTGGGCCACGGTGATCACGGCCGTCAACATATGGTGCCAGGAAGTAGGTGAGTGGTCGCGAAATTGGAGGTAGCTGAGACGCGCGGAACAGGTCCAATAGAAGGAAGATGGAGAGAACCAAGGCTAGCGCCATAGCGCAGAAGGCCGGATCCACAAATATAGCAGGAAGGAACATGACCACCATCATGCCGTGGAAAATCTTGCGGCGTGTATCAACCTCGGCAACAGAGCTGAGTTTAACCACAATAGCCAGGCCTGTCAGTAGTACCAACACGCAGTAGCCACTGAGTAGTAGGCGGGTGATGGCAGCCCCAAAGGTAACCTGGCGAATATGTTCGATCGATCCGAGGAAACAGGAGGCACTTATAATATCGGCATCCGGGCGAGGTGGCAACTCAATCCAGTACTCAAGATTCAACATAAGAACCCAAAAGCGAATCTTTGAGATATTTCCCAACAAGTAGCCTATAGCCCACCCAAAAGGATCCTGGCCTTGCAGTGCGCGCTCTGCCACGTACTTTCGGATAGGTCCAAGAATGATAATCAGTGTCAAGACATAGACGTAGAACGCGAACAGCCATTTGCGGACCTGCGCCTGGGCCGAAGTGAGCGATAGGAAGGAGGCCAGGCCAGGACCCATCATTTTCTTGCGTCTACCACCGGGGGTAGTGCGAACACGTTCCTCTCGAACAGCTTCATCGAATGTAGATATGGTATGGCGTCGTCGATGCACAACGCGAGCATGCTGTTTGAAAATCTCTTCCGTTGTAACCTTGTCAAGTGCAAACGCCGGCTCTGCCGGCGGGTGAGAAGAGCGGCTCTCCCTCATAGTCTTAGTCTTGCGCGGCCTTGAAAACGAGAACCCATTGGGCCCATCACTGTCCGACGAAGCATCATCCGATGGAACGTGCCCCGCTCTACTCAACTTCTCACAAAGTCGATGGTCCATCATGTTCAAGAATTTGCGGGGAGATTGCGAGCTATGCGGGGCGCGGCGGAATTTCCAACTAGGGATTCTGGCCAACAAAACTTCCCAACGTAGTATATGTCGACAAGAAGCAAACAA
The DNA here is from genome assembly GCA_928213465.1 of Penicillium sclerotigenum. Lineage (NCBI taxonomy): Eukaryota > Fungi > Ascomycota > Eurotiomycetes > Eurotiales > Aspergillaceae > Penicillium > Penicillium sclerotigenum. The sequence goes on along the minus strand of CAKMRK010001291.1, from coordinate 13,301 downwards.
ACACATGCCACCAAGCCATAACAAGGCCTTAAGTATCTCCATCTGGGGAGAGGCCGCAAACAAGTACAGGTTGATCAAAGCAGTCGTCAAAAGCTGCAGCTCAGCAGGAAGAATGCTGGTCGTTAATAAAAAGTCTAAAGTGAGTATCAACGCTTGATGCAAAGGGAAAAGAAGTATTAGAGATTCCGCGTCGAGCCCGCGAAGCGTCAATGGTTTGGGCACTGTATGGTCCAAGGAGAAATGCTCGGCAACGAGAATGGGAATCATGGAAATCATCCAATGGAGAGTATTGAATCCATTGGTCCGGTTCTGGAACGGTATAACAGGTGTTGGTAAAGAGGACAGGCTGAGGACGATATTAGGCATGATAAGTGACGGAATATGGTTGGACAACGACAACGAAACGAAGATCGGAATAAGGATCGGGTAGAGAAGAGGAGCCGGATCGAAGCTTGAGGGTATTGAGAAGTATGTCCGTTTCGTAGACCAGATGCGCCAGCTTCGGCCCTGTGATACACGAACAACAAGCGGATAGGTGGCATAGAGACCCAAGACCACGAGACCATGAGCAGCAATCTCTACAAATAAATTAGCGCATTTCACTCGCTTGGCAGAAATATCAATTTTCAACATACCCTTACGCCATTCCCAAGCTAAAGAGCGCGCCCCGTCTTGATACAAGACAACACCGCCCACAGACAGCAGAAGCGCAGCCTCCAACAACCGGCGGAGAACCTCCACCCGTCTCTGGCGTCTGAACCTCAGTCTCTCCTCAAAGGCTTCTTCCTCGAGTTCCTCCTCCGAGCTCCGCCGCGACGTCCGCACGAATGACGGCCACGATCGCAAGCTCGGCAGCCAGTCATCCAGATCAGTGGGACCAAGTCCACCAGATCGTAGGCCTTTTCGAGGGCGGAGGGGCGGAGCAGGTAATCCCCTTAGGATACCGGTACTTTCATCGTCTGCCTCTGTACCACTGTCGCTGGTTGTTCGTGAGGACCTTGAGTAGGAGGAGAGCGGGTGGAGACGGTCGCCGTGTTCGGAGGGAGTGCATGATCCGAGGCGTCGGCTTCTGTGGTATGGATGGGGGGAGCGATTGAATAATCGGAGGTCATCAGCGAACGCTTCGGGGCTCAGGGGTGTACTGGTGCGAGGCGTCGCTTCTTGTTCTTCTTTCCACGGCGAACTCATGGCGCCATGCTTAGGTCAATGAGTACGTCATGTCGGGGTGGGATAGTGATATACAGTATATGGGGAGGATAGGAGAACCCCCGGGAAGAGAGCAGAATACCTAACGATTTAATCCTGTTTAGGTTCAATATCGAGAATATTGAGAACGTGGCAGAGGGAGAATGACCGTGTTATCTTTCCTGAATGCGGAAGGGATTTTGCCTATCACATGCGAGCGGACAGTGCGCCGTGTTGTACATCGATGGGGTATGACATCGACAGTCAACAATCTCCGATCTCTAAATACCTTTATTTTGATCATTGGTTAAATCAAGTGGCTTTATTCTTTGTTAAATAGTTCCTAACTAAGCTGCTGCAGGACCACACCTGCACTCAACCTTCGTCCTTCTCGCCCCCAAATTGATCTGCACGGCACAACCTGTCCTGGCCACAAGGCTTCAGGCACTGAGTGTGTGATGTATAGCACAGCCTGAGACAGTGCAGAGTCTCGACAGTGAGCCTCTTTCACTGATCTCAATATTTGCTTCAATGCATCATCCGACGAACCTGCGTCGATCTCGATATTGATATACTTGTATTGACTGTCCATCGTGGTGGCACATGTCCCTCCTTTAATGTCCAACTTAATCTGCTCACATCGGCCTCCCAGCCCTTGCCATTCAATATCACTTCCTCGTGGCAGTTCGTCCACTTGGACAGCCAAGAATGGTGGAATAGATGTGTGAGACTCAACAAGAACAGTAAACTTGGGCAGACTTGGCACAGGGGCATCAGTCAGCTCCTCTGTGCGACGGCCATATTTGGTATCCCACGCATCCAGTTGCGGGCCATCGTCATCATCCTCGTCTTCATTGTCAGGCAAGGCATGCATTCTTTCCCAGAGGCGCCATGCCACTTGTGCTTGCGTATTAGCGTGTTCTCCACGAGCCAAGAAGGCCACCGCACCGAGCCACCAGTTTACCTGCATGGTTTCACCGATTCTCCAGAGGTGCTGGAGGGCCAGTACAGCTCGAAGACGGTAATTTTCAACCCATGAAGCAGACCCTTCCACTTGTGCCAAGTTCATAGAACCAGGATCTAGAGGAATCTGGCCAGCAATGTACACGAGTCTGCTAGAGTTTTGCAGCGGAACTGACAAAGCCTGGGAATATGGTCCAATATTTGCGGGGGCCCAGTACGACCTGGATTGAACATGCAGGCCCTGGCGCCGCTCCCTCGCACCCAGATCAACCACGAATGTGACCATCACCTTGACGTTGGACGGGAGTCGGTCTCCGCATGCCACTGTAACTCGCGCAGGAGGATTTGGTTTTTTGAATAGCGAGACGTAGATATCATTCATTGATCCAAAGTCGGCCATTGAATCTAGCAGCACCGTGGCGAAAACAATGTCGTCTGTTGATCGGGTACCCGACTTGGGATGGGCAAAGGACTTCAGCACTCGCTCGAGCTTTACTGCGATCCCTTTCATCTGCTCTCCAGCCCCAGAACCAGCCTCAGGCGCAACAATATTCGAAATAGTCCACGTAGAACCAGACAGCCGATGCACCGGTTCACAGACAGGCCAATCCGGCGACCGAGCAGTACTCGTCATCGCCCGCGATTTCCAATCATCAAGCGATCCAGAAACATCCAATGCAGAACCCAACATACTCTCAAAAACCGCATCTAACAGGCCCGGCCTCCTAACATCACTCGGCGCAATCCCATCGTCAATCTCCCGCGCACTCTTAGCCGTACACCTAGCACCCCTCAACCTAACAAACGCAACACCCCCCTCCCCAACCTTCTCCTCGCGACTACCAACCTCAATCCTCTGCTTCCACAAGAAACCAGGTCCATCCAGCGCAAGGGTCTCATACTCTCCACCCTCACCCAACACCGCGCCACGGATATCTTCCGCAGCCGCAAACCTACTCATAGCCTTAACAAGATACCTTCGCATCATGCGGCCGCCACTCCCAGCACCAGACACATTCTCCCACAGGAAGCCCTCATCCAGACCGCCAGAGGCGACCTTGATAATACGAGCATCGCATCTGGAAGCTGCCATATCCTCCAAGAGCCCTGCCTGGCGTATTGCCAGAGTATCGGCCGATCTGGCCGCTGGGGCGGGGAGGGATGGATACATCCATAGCCAAGCGAGGGGTGTTAAGCCCAGGCGGTTAGCGACGTTCTCGATTCGCGTGCGCTGGTATGTAGATAGGATGGCGCCTGCGGAGACGGCGTTTGCTTCTGGATGGGCTTGTTTTATGCGGTTGAGGAGCGGGACGAGGGATTCTGTCTCATCTTTGTCGGTTGTTTTGGTTCCGTAGATGCGGTCTGTATCGACTGCGCCGCCTGTGATGGGTTGGCGATAGAGGGGGATTTGGAGGGCTGTTTCGTAAAGAGGGATTATGCTATGGCCAATTGTTTGGTACATGAAGCTATCGATGTCTTCTTCTTCGTCATATTTTGGGAGGGTTGGGTTTGTGCTTGTGGTTTTGTTCTGCGGTTCTGGATAGAGGTTGGCTAACGCGACCACTTTGTGGCCGTTGCGGATGCAGTGGAGGATGGAGTAGAGTGAGTCTTTTCCGCCGGAGACTAGGGCAATCACATTGAGCCCTGCAGTTGAAGTTGCTGCAGACATGACAACTATATGTCTAGGTCTGGGAGTCCAAGGTCTCTTTTTCGCAAAATTGTTGGATGTTGCTGGGTGCGGATGATGGGGGGGTACTTTTCGCCGTCCCCACCTTTGCCTGGGCAAGTTTCCAATGTTATCGGTAATCGATAGAGCGATAAGATCATTGCAACGTCCCAAAGTCACGGGATATTGAAAGATTTCATAGACTACCTAGGTACTGCATGAGGGTGACCTGGAAGTATTAAATCAGTACAAGGCCAAAAGCCCTAACTTTACAGTTCCACTACTTTTACCATGCTTATAAGTTTTACCAGGAGTGTAGTAAGATTATGCTTGTAATTTGATGCATGTAAATCAACATCTCGAGATGTGACCTGGAACCGACACAAAGGGGCAATGCAATACAAGAAGGGGGTATGAAGTGATGGGGAGGGAAAACGGGTGTCAATTAACTTATACACGAATGTGACCAGCACAAAGAAACAGATCAAAAGCAAAAAAAAAAACAAAAAAAAGGCAACAAAAATATTACATCGAATAGGCAGAAACAAGCACGAACGAAACGGTAGAAGAAGAGAAGGAAGCAAAAAATAAAGATGGATAAAAAAAAGTCACAAGAAGCGAAATAAACAGAGAGTACACGAAGGGAAACCCCGAAGGTTCTTAGTGCGAGGCACATTGCTCACGCCTAATGTGCTGGTCCAGGAGAGATTGGAGAAAACAAGTGAAACAAAAGGAAAAAGGAAAAAAAGAGAAAAAACAAGGTGACAAAGGAAATAATTTCACCAAGCACTGTCTTTGACAGATGCCATCATTCGCTTTATATGTCTTTTTTTTTCTTCCTGGACTCTTCTGCGCCCATGTGCCTTCACCAAAAGAACCGTTCGAGGCAATCCCAGCCTGTGTGTATGTGTCCCCGTGCGATATGTCAAAACGCTGAAAATAAAAAGGGAACCCATTTTGCTGTGCACCGATGATCCAGTTTCCGACACCAGTATAAATGCCCAGACGCCAAACCCAATCAAGACCAATGTGGTCGAGTTTCCAATGAAAGACTCCGACCGAAGAATGTATGTATTATATATGCAGTAGGAAGTCTCCTGGTCTCGTAAAAGAAAAAAAATCATGAAACGCAAAGGCCCTTAGGACAAGTCACGCTTGCGCTTCTTCGCCGCTCGGCGATCCACAGAGGGAGTACCGGTGACTTCAGTCGACCGAGCAGCCTCGTACATGACTTGACCAAGGGCACCTGCGTCATGTTGATCATCGAATGAGACAGCACCTGCATCGCCTGCATCCAGGACTCCCATGACAATGGAGCCAGCACCGTGGGTTCGGGCGTGCTGAGCGAGGTTGTCACTGCGAGAGAACTTCTTACCACACTCGTTGCACTCGAACGGCTTGTCCTGGGTGTGGAGAGAGCGGTAGTGGCGCTTGAGGTGTTCCTGACGACGGAAGCGACGGGAGCACAGAGTGCAGACGAAGGTCTTGGAGGGATCTTCAGTCAAAGACTGCTTGCGACCCCGGCGGTTGACTGAGATGGGAGCAGACTCGGAGTCATCGACTGATCCGTCATCAGAGCAGCAGTCGCCAGAGGACTCGCAGGCGGCCAGCGCCTTTGCTTCAGCTTCTTCCTCGGCAATCTTTCGGGACTTGCGGCTGCTACGCTTCTTGGTCTTGGGCTCTTCGATAGGTTCCTCCTCGCTCTCAGCGTGAGGCTGGGCTGTCTGGGTCCACTCAAAGGATGGCAAACCATTGTGCATGAAAGTCTCGGAGTCATCCGCATCTTCAAAGCTATGCTCACTGAGGAATCCATCGTCCTCTACTGGGTAGGCGTGCACTCGCTGGCGCTTGCCACCCATGTAGGCGGCAGGGTGAAACTCCACCAGGCGGTTCAACTCATCATCAGAATCGAGATCTGAGAAGCTGTCAAAAGTAGGCAGCGAACTCAGAGGGTCCTGAGTCGAGGAGCTAAAAGAAGGAGATGGGTTCTCGTTGACTGGGAGTGTCACAGACGCACTGCCAACAACGGCGCGAGGTTCCTCCTCCTCGCATGAGAGATTCGGCAGAGGAGGAAGATCCTGTGTATGAACACTGACACAGGGCTCAACGGTGAGCTGACGGGGATCGCAGAAAGACTGGCTAGAACCAAGAGTCTGGGAGGCAAGAATGTCGGTGGGCACGGGTGAGGGGGAGGGGGAAAGCGAGGGGCAGGAAGTTGCAGACAAAAGGTCTGAGCCGTGCATGTGGGTAAGAGAAGAGGGGTGAATGAAGACTATACAATAATTAGCCTTTCGCCCTTGCTTCTCAATATCCACATTGCTTATCAAAGTGTGATCTATAAAACTTACCAGGTGTCATCGGAGGCGAATCAGAACGCGCCCACTCGGGAGTGGCCAGAATTTCCTGGTGAACATCGGTCTCACATCCTTCCTTGACACCCTCCACCTTGTCAAAGGTGAAGAATGTGTCATGAATCGGGGTTGGTAGCGCTCCATGGGCAGATGGAGGGCTGCTGATGGTGCTCCCCGAGGCAGACAGCGGAGGAGTCGAGGGGAACGAGTACAAGTCGTGACCGATAAAGCGAGTGTCCAAAGGCATCAAGGCGGGAGAGCCCTGCTGCACAATGATGGTGGGCTTCATTTGCGAGGGCTGGGGAGAGGCAATTGGTGTCAAGCTCATAGTAGCTCCTCGGAAGGCATTGGTGGTGGCCATCTGGTGCATGTTCATCATGGGCTGGGGGGAGTAGAGCGGTTGCTCTTGTCCATACATTTGGCTGTAGTATGGGAGATCTGACTGGTAGTGACCTTGTCTTTGTGTCGAGTCGGGGTAGTATGCGAAGGGCTGTCCTTGCACTGAAGTTGGTCCCATGGTGTATGCGGAGTCCATTGTGAGGTGTGCTGTACCACGGGTTAGAATCAAACAAGAGATGTGTGTGTATATATAGATATATATACCTGAATGAATGGGATGTGAAGCCCAATTGATAGTTTTCCCGTTGTATATTAGTAGGATTATAGGTGATTCAAGTCCGAATGAATGAATGGACTAGCAATTAGGTGTGTATAGGTGACGATGAATGAGTGTTGTCGAAAAAGGAAGGACAGGTTCTGGGAACCGGGAGTCAAAGTACTTGGGGAAGGAGAGTGATATAGAAGAGAGGATCCTAAATAAATCCAATAGGATAACCCCAAACCCAAAATAGTCAAACAAAAAAAAAAAGGACTTAGAGAGAGTGTAAGTATTAGAAAAATAGACAGCGGGGAAAATAAAATAAAAAAGAAGAGAGAGAGTGAGTGAGAGAGAAGCAATTGAGGGAAAGATAGCAGGTTGCGGTGGATAAATGAGTGATCTGCTACTATTTTCTACTTGCCGGGTCACTAGTTTAGGTGTGGGCCAGGAACCGGGTGCTCTTCTTTTTTAATTCTTTTAATTTTTTTTAATTTTTTTTTAATTTTTTTGTCTCAAGAATTATGATTAAATAGAAATAATTAGAATATTGGAATAAATAATCGAAATGGAAATTATGGGCATCCCAGTCCGGGGCGGGATTGGGAAAGACACTGGGTGCACATCAAGTGCTCAGTCCCGTCAGAAGAGACCAATCGTATTGAGTGAGGAGGAGTTTAGTGAGTGACCTCAGTTAGTGGGGACATAGAAACATTGAGTTAATTATATTTTATATATTTTATATATTTTGGGATATTTTGGATATTCGATATTTTCGATATTTTATTTTATTTTTTATTATAATAATACCTTAGGTACTCCGTACATAACTATTTTATTCTAATCTCATCCAAAAAAAGTACATCCTTCGGCCACCCCCCAAAAGGAGTATGGCGTTATACACCTATATACCTACATTTAGATATCTACTCCGTGTCATTATAACTACATGAGCATTTGAAATCGAAAAATGCTTTGTTCACATTGTGACCTTGGAATTCACTTCTCATTTGTTTGAAAAAAAAAAATGGACATGGCCCGAGACCTGATCTAAAAATTGAGGTGTGGCCACGAGGTGCACGACCATTGGACTATGTGATGGTGACAGCGGTAATCACTTGCTCAATTAGTCTTATCAACGCAATGTCGGACAAATAAGAGGGCTTTAACCCAGAAGGTTGTCTTCCTTTTGCTTTTTTAGGGACCAATAGCCCGGAAGAATTAGGGCCCACGTATCCCGTCCGGTACCACGTACCATGTACCCCCGGAGTACCCTAGGTACCTTGTGAAGCTTCTAATTATTTGACTAAAAAATTCTACAAAATTGGAATAATACCTTGACCATTTTCCCTCATCCAGGCGGCAGAGTGATCAACAGGTGGAAACATAAGGCCCAAAAGACGCCAATCAGGTCCTGTTTTGGGCACATCCAAAGACGCTCAGGACTTGCCGATCAGGCTATCAACGGTGGCGACCACCGTGCAACCATCTGGCTTTCGATCGTGAAACGGTCGGCATTGGCTGTACAGTGCTTACTGTGTACATTCCTACCTGACCCAATTTCATAATTTCATATGATCCAGGCCGTCCCTCGGTGCGGTCAACACCGAGGAACAAAACAAAAAAAAGGCTGTTAAACCCTATCAATTGGTCTCAACCCACATTCATATTAAAGATCATCGTATGGAGGATAACATTTTATGGTTCTAGAGTTCGTATGTTGTATGTACATAGTTTGCCACATGGGTCTTATGTTGTATATTGTAAACAAAAGGCGTTTCTTCCGATCGCTGCAAGGGCTATGCCATAGCCCATGCAAACAAATCTCACATGGTACACGTCAATGGCATCAATATTCAATAATATCTAGGAATAAAAACATCAAAGCCCAAAAAGAATTACTACGCAATATGCAAACCAAAAAAGAAAAGGCAAAATTCCAGTTCACTTGTGCGGTCTACTGCAGGAACCAGCTGTGGGGGGGCAAAATCACACAGGCAGCTACTCCATACTCCGTACATAAAACACGCTTATTGGGTGCTTGGCTTTCGGTAATGCAGTTTCCTTTGAAGCTCAAATCATCGAGGGTTTGCTCCGTACCGGATGGATGGTTCCGGTTGCCCTAAGTTCAGTAATTGGAGTCCCCAGACTATCCAAAAAGTATCATCGGGGACATACCTAGTAGTACTAACTAGTAGTACTAGTATTGGTGCTTACAGTGGCCCAAAATTCCAGTATGTGTGATCTACTTGTTAATAGGTCTCACCTGTCTGATGCATCTTATTGGGTCAATGGGCCTAGCCATGGTCGCTAAGTGATGTGTTCCGATTGCAGGGTGATGTGATAGCACTTTTTGTCTCACTGACCTGACCTGTAGATCCGGGGGAAACTGCGCTTAGTATATGTCAGCGCACCCTGGAGTACGGAGTACATGGGCGTGATTATTATAATGGTGAACATGTGTCTGTGACCAATCTCATCCCAATGTTGGAAACTTGGGAGCATAAGCAGATGCATAATCCGACACCTCGACTAACACAGCCCAATGACATACAGCGAGTGGCCACGCAAGCAAGGTCCAGTTCTATTCTTACCTAGGTAGCACATTCTCTACATTACAAATGAACTAACAAAAAAATCCTTCCAATCTTCCAAATCTTCGAAATCCTTAATCTCCAAGGTCTCTTTTTTTCCCCCTCGAGTCCAGACCGAAAATAAAAAGTAATATCCTGGTTCTTAATGAATATCGGGGGTCCGGAGTATCTTCTGTGTAATTGGCCGCTTCTAAAGATAGCGTGTCCCTCCAATTGGCTATTAATCCATTCAGCGTCGGCGCCAGCGGAGACTTGTCCTTATCCGCTACCAATGAGAGGCATAGATCCTACGCCAATGTGGAATTGGGGAAATTAGAGAGAGAGAGTCACTGACAGAGATTCATTATTACCGTTTCACTTAATGAAGATAACCCATAGTTAAGTGCTCCGTCCTATCCGTACAGAGACACACTGGAGATACCCGGTCCTCCGGGCCTTAGGAGTTTCCTTGCTGGGTTTAGATAATTCCCACGAACTTGGAAAGGGTCATGCATGGAAGGCTGTCAGGTCCTTCTTCGAGAAATCCAAATGTCCACTTGTCCACTCTCAATCTTGAAGCTAATTACTCCGTACACCTAGGGATAGTACTTTGCTTGCGTCACCCAATTTCTTTTGTTTTTCAAGCTTACTAACTGGGCATCTCAAAATTTCGCCTTGGCGCTTGCGACATGCATTTACTTTGCGATGATCAAACTCCTTGCCGCCACCGTTGTCGCACAGACGAATCGACTTTGTGTTTTGCTTTTGCGAAGCCCACGGGCTCGTTGCCCATGCTTGAGAACAATGGGGAACCGAAACCGGAAGGCTAGACACTATTGAATGGAAGTCCACCTTTTCCTGATCGTCGGGATTCCTCCAAAGAGTTCAGGGCTCCATCAGAGAGCTTCAAGTGAGAAACATCCGGAAAAACAAAAAAGAAATACAGGCTTCACACGGGATAAAACAAGCTACTTCCAAATCACTTCTACCAACGGCCCTTCTAGCCTCGACAGTAGCTCGTAGCAAGAGTGGAGAACATGGAGATGGGCGGGCGGGCAGTGCCTAGTTTCCACCTCAAGGCCGCGGAAGGTCCTCCAGAGAATCCGGACCCCCCAAGTGGCTCTTGAATGGAGACCCGAGTGGATGAAGTGAACGGAGTAGGATTTACGGTGTAGACTTTTCTTTATTGAGTGAAAAAGAGAGGGGGAAAATGCAAAACAAAGAAAAAAAAAGAAGCAAATTGGTTAAAGTTGACCTACTAATGCCAATACCAAGTCAATGGACTAGCAATGATCACAGAATCGACTGTGCGATTGAAAAAAAAAAAAAAAGGAAAAAAAGACCCCTGTGCTTGGGCTAGGATGTGAGCATCTCCCAGTTCCCCGACGAATCATGCTCGGCTGCTGGCGATTAAGTATGGGGATGTCTGTGAGAGCTCTCCCGTGTGGGATGCGCGAAACCGTTTCGCGATCATCATACCCGTATCTGACTTTAAGCCCAGTCATCAAAAGTCGACCAGTCTCTCTGTCATGGTTAACCCCAGACGATATATATGCATAGCATGGAATTAGTCTTTCCCCGGAGGTCGAGACCGAAAAGGCCGGCAGCAAGGGCTCAAATTTGCGTCTCGCGATAGGTACGGGAGTAATGTACCGTTAGGATCTCCCATCCCATGCATCAGTGGGTTTGAGCAAAATGTCCTGGTCCACAAGATTCACCGTACATATTATTCTACACATCCAAATCCACTATTTGCTATTTGCAATCCACAAGGCAAAGAAAATAGAATTTCGCAAACGCACCTGTCAACGCCACAAGGATTCGAGGTGGGTTTGGATATATCAGACGATATGAGACTTAATATTTCGCGAAATGTCACAAAGAGATGTGGATAGCAGATCCACAAGGAATTCACGGCCCTCTGTTCTGCGCTTGCGTCTTTGTCAACGGCTTTTGGCCGAAGACTTGCAGGGATTAGTTCGCCATCGACTAAGACCCTTCGAGATAATTCATATGGAACCATCGAGGCTTCAGATAAAGGCAAAAAAAAAAAATATATATATATATATATATTATGATTCACCGTGTGGAATAATGCACAACTTAGTATTCTGTACGGAGTGCTCCGTGCAATGGACAACATAGTACATCGTACGTTGTGGATTGCTAAGTACAACATGAAGAATCAAAAGAGTTGGATCCTCAATCATACCATGAGAGGCAAAAAAAAAAAAAAGGGAAAAGGCCCATTCCTGTCATGCTACTTCGTATCCTGTCCACACCTCGGGTGGGTTCCCAATAAGGAAGGGAGATAATGGATAGCCCCAGCCATTTAGACCGACTATGTCGCTCGCATATCTCTACCGCTACGGAATAAGGCTATCGCAGTCCGAAACCAGCGCGGGTACCAGCTTTGGGGCGCTTGTAATTAACAAGCACTATAAAGTGGGAACCATTCCCATTCTAGTTCCTGTTCCTCCCAATGCAGATTCATTCCTATCACGCAAGGACCCCGGATTATCACCGTTGGCCACATGTGCACGCTAAAAATGGCGAAGGAACTAACTGAGCCGTGACGCCACATGTACCTAAGAAAAAAGAAGCTAAAGCCGATTGCAGTGACTTCGATGGAAAGTGTTCGAAAAGTAGGTAGATTATGTGATGTACTCAGATCTCCAGGTGCCCCCCTCCAAGCCGACTTGTTAGCGGTGGGGACAAGGGAGGGGAGGAGATAAATGTACCTAGGAACTTTATTGTTTTAAAATTCCCAATTAATTATCTCTATCTACGGAGTACGGAGCACATAATAATTTTTGACGGGCACATCCGCACATTTGACAAGGCTAAAACCTGAAACACAAGTCCAAATCACTGGTATCGGGGCAGAAGAGGTAGGAACACGCGTTTTTGAGGCTGCTTTTGGCGCTAGTGTGCGCCGGGTCTCTTAGCTCCTTGGCTATTTTTCTTTTTGGACCCAGTTTCGAGTTTCGAGAATGGGTCCTTCTTTTGGGCGTGACATTATTGTCGATGGTCGCATTTTTAGCGGAGCCTATACTTTGCACTTTACGGTGTACCTCTCTCTTCTGGACACACTGCCCGTTTTGGGAGAGCACTGGCCTCAAGATGGCCCGTTAGGGGAATTTGCTGGAATGAGTCGGAGACTGTTAGAAGAGAGAGTGAGGAAAGTGAGGAATGGAAATTGCTAATATTAACCCAATGCAAAATGCATTAGCTGTTAATGCCTCAATACCTCCAAGACAATAGCCATATAGATTCCTAATCTGGAAATATGAGTCTGAATTGGGAAGTATGAGGTCTTTTCTGCTCACGGCCCGATGGGTGACATCTCGTACCAACCTCTAATCTCACTATCTTACAATCTGGCTATCTCATACTGAGTCCGGCTATATCGGATAGCCCTATGTTGTGTCAAAGGGTCAGATGGTTTCAGTTCAATTGTCTCATGCGACCGTTGTGTCTGGTGTTTAATATGATCACACAACGTAAGCCACTTTGCCACAATGCAATAATATAAAACTATAGTTAGTTATTTCAAGCGCCAAACATGTGTAACACTGCCACCTATATTGATAGGTGGTTTTGCGGACGGAACGCCCCTACTCTTTTCCATAGAGATACAGTCCCCCCTTTCTCGAAAAAATTCCCTCTCAAGGTCCTTCTCACGCAAAGCCATGTTACATCAACAGAACTTCGAGCAAAGTGCGGGGGAAGAACTTGATCAACGCAGTACACCACAGTCGCACAACCATGGTTGAGGATGAGCGTCCTCGCGGGTAAATCATTGTTTGCCTAATCAGGCAAATTAGACGGCCCCGCACTGTGTACTCGGTGTACTCCGTACAAAGCACTATGGTACTGCGTTGTACTCCGAACATCCTACATACATCCTACATACATAGTGTTCATTGAAAAAAAAAAAAAAAAAAAAAAAAAAAAACAATAAACAT